>CM035805.1:5085197-5312697 GCA_020466265.1 Siphamia tubifer
GCTGGTAGTGTTCTGTAGCCCTGAGTCATGACTGAAGGATAAATGTAGAACCATGCTCTACTATGACATTTACCAGAAGAACTTGGTGGGTATCGTAGTAGACGAGGTTATAAATAAACGTCACATATAAATGGTAAGTTTAAACTTGGTTAAGCGGCTTGATTTCAATGTGAGTGGCTAAAGCGGTGTGTCAGTCAAGAGACGGACAGATTTTTAATCTAATCACATGCAAGGATTTTAGATAAGACCCCTCCTTTGAAAACAGAGCGGTTGTCCTAGAGTCCCAGATGGTATTGTGAAATACCATCTGGCGACAGTCAAGTTAGTAATAAATGACATCAAACTGAAAACATGACTGGTACCATGCTGGTTATCAGCCAATTTTAAATACTAATTTTGGGGTTTCGCACTTCTTTTATCCCTAATTATTTCCCATTTTGTGATATTTCTGAACAAATTTCCCACAGTATTAACAAGAAGTACTAGGACAAAAAAGGCTGTTTAGACACATGAGAGACTGGATATCTTCATCTGGTATTGAACTTGCAAGTTGCAGCAAATGTCCTGGACCAAATGAAGACCAGGCTCAGTAGGCGTCGGCCAGGACCACCCACCTTAACTCATTAACTGCCAGCTATGTTCAGAATAGGGAGCTCCATACTGCCAGAGCTTTTGGACATTTTCACTGAACCTTCAAGATCCAGAAAATGGGTGTCCCAACACCTTGTATTGCCTCGTTCACAGGTGTCCACGCAACATATTCACAACTTTTAGTATGTACAGTACCAAACTAGCACACATGCTCTGCTGGATTCCCGGAGATGTGGGGATGAATCTGCCACCTCACCCTTATCAATCGCAGTAGTAACACTCTTACTTGCAGATCCACTGCCAGACAAACTCTGTGCCAGTGCAAGCTGCTTGTATTTTTTTGATTCACTCGAATTCATCTTCCGCTTCGGCATTTTCTCTCTCACTCTCTCAACTCGCCAACCTCTCTCTTCTTCGAAGCACAAATCTATGGTTACCTTTTATTGGAAAATACAGCTTCTGCGCCAACTGGGACAGAAATACATTGACCATAAGTTTGAAATTCATACATATGTACAAGACTTTGATCCACTGCCCCCATGAAAAAACACAAATGATGTGTGTGTATGTATGTATGTATATATATATATACATATATACGTCCATGGCAGTCAATGTTACTTTTCAAAAAAAACACATATAATTATATTAGCAGGCAATGAATTAAATCATGATAATGAATGTCTTTATTTTTAGGCATATCGGCAGTGAATATTAACAGAAAGTGAAAGGACATTGAAGTAATATATATATATATATATATATATATATATATATATATATATATATATATATATATATATATATATATAAGTGGTGCCTGGGACAACAAACCCCACCCCCTTCACACACATTTTTGCCCTATATTTTATCATGGTGAAAACACATTTTGGTGACTTTGACCTTTTGACTTATATTCACCAAAATTTAATGGAATCCATTCTGGATGACCCCACACCTTTTCTGAAACTTTAATGGAAAATGGTCCAGTAGTTTTTGCATTAACCTGCTTACAAACATACAAACTGACTCAAACACAATACCCCTCTCCCCTTCAGCGGCCAGGATAAAAATGTAAATTTTTCAGCTCCACAGCTGTATTTAGAAAGACCGGTAACCATTACTTTTTTTGTGATGCAAGACCATCTGACCCAAACAGATTGCAAAGAGTAAAAAAACTAGTGAAGGTATTCCATGCATCCCTCCTTCCCTCCCTCTCTCGCTGCTTATCCAGAGTCATGGTGGCTGCAGCCTAAGGAAGCTTAAGCTTCTCCTGCCCAGCCTCCTCCTCCAGCTTCTGTGAGGGGGCACTTTTCCCAGACCAGCTGAGACACATAATCCCACCAGCCTGTACTGGGTCTATTCTGGGGTCTTCTTCTGACCACATGTCTGAACCTCCTCATCTGGATGTGGAGGAGCAGTGGCTCTGCTCTTAGCCCCTCTCTCTAAAGCCATGTTTCCACTCTACAGTACAGTACGGTAGGGGTCAGGTCTGGTGGGGTATGGTACGGGTCTCTTCTGGACAACTTCCATTGTCTTGGGAGACCTTGAGAAGGAGGCGTGATGTTTCAGGGAACTGTCATCGTGTCGTATGAGATGCTGCGAGCTGGAAATATAAACAAACAGAGTGGTGAAGTAGAGGAATAACACACAGTCATTTCCAGTGTTTTCTTTCTGAGCCACTCCCATTGTTATGGTCCTTCACCTGTTGATAATCACCGCACAGTTTTTTTTTTTTTTTTTTTTTTAGCTAAATCTGGCACTGGGCCGCCGATCGAATGAAGTCTCTCTGCCATATTAGCTCAAACCGGGTGGAACACTTTTTCATTGCGAACAGCCCCATCCAAATCCCGCTGCATTGCCTCCTCACCAATAATGCACAATATAACTAGAACCTCATCACTACTCCAAAATCCACTGCCAGACATCTTCTCTTCTTTTCCGATGTAGATGGACTTTAAAAATGGCACCGTTTGTTGTTCTAATTCCGCCGCGCTGCGCGATGACACTTTTCCTCAACCAGTCATCGTCTGGGAGTGCTTGGCTCCTCCCACATGGGAGCGGTATGGTACGCTTGGGACCCCAAGCAGAAGGGTGACCAAAATAGTAACGGGTACCATGGGACCACCAAGGGCGGTGTCGAAGTGTCCTTGGGCAAGACACTGAACCCTGACTTAGGCCCCCAGTAGGACTGACAGAACCTTAGAAACCTACTGGTGTATGTGGGTGAACGTGAAGCTAATGTAAAGCGCTTTGAGGACCATGAAAGTGGAAAAGTGCTACATAAGTGCAGACCATTTACCAGTACGCTTTTGTCGTAATGAAAATGCTAAAATTAAGCTAATCTGTGTATTATTCGATCATTCGTTCTTCAAAGTAAAACCCCAAATAAGACAACGAAACAAGTCATTTCTTCATTATTTGTTTCCAAAACCAAAATGAAAAAACGGATAATGATGCAGTTTTTTTTTTTATGTTTAAGTGAATAATGACAAAGATGTAAACCGACGTCCTGTTTGGGGAAAAATGTATCATTATCCGTTTTTTCATTTTGGTTTTGGAAACAAATATTGAAGAAACAAGTACTTTTTATTCGTTGTCTTATTTTGGAAAATGAATGAATGAATGATACACTGATTTAAGCGTACCGTTCTGAACTGTCCCGTCCCAAACAGCAGAGTGGGAACAGGGCTTAAGGGAGAGTCCCTCCACCCTGGTGACGAAAGTCATTTCTGCTGCTTGGATCCATCATTTCATTCTCTCAGTCTCTCGTCCTCATAGGTCATGATCATAGGAAGAATTATAATTTTCTTTTAGTTTCTTGGATGTTATGTAGAAAGTTCAACCCAGTCCAGTAAAAAAAATAAATAAAAATTAAGACACAGTCAATTTTAACTCTTAATAGGTGACCTTAATAAATGTAATGTGTTTTCTTGTGAACCTTTCTACATTCCCTCACATTAATTTTATATTTTGAATGACCCAAAAGGGCTTTGTGTCGTTCACCATCCCTTCCACCACTAACCAAACAGAGTTCATCACTGAGACCCCTTCTCAAACAGCTCAAGTACACAGCCTTGCTTGTCCAAATACACATTGTAAAGTTCATCTGGTTTCTTGTTTACTCAGCAGGCTGGATGATTTGAGCAAAAATCCTGGTCAGTGTACAAACTGTCGTGTGAGTGTTGTGTACGGAACAGGAAAATCACAACCTGTCCATTCACTAATCCTGTCTACATGTGTTGTAGCTGAGGAAGCTGCTACTCATATCCTTCTGCTATTCATCATACCTCATCTTAAAAAAACACCCCTGTAAAAAAAACGTGCTTATTTGTGTCGGCATTAAGAACGTATTTGTGGTTTTACACAGACTTCTCAGTATTCTGGCTAATTTGGTGTGAGTGCTGCAAGAATTGAAGTGATTCTTTTTATCTGGTCATAAGATTTAGTAATGCATATACCATATTTACTGCACTGGTTTTTTTTCCATACAAGGCGTATTGGACTTTAAGGCGCATGAAGTGAAGTCAAAATTATGAGATAAAAAGTCAAAATTATTGGATGAAAATTCAATTATCGGGTAAAATGTCAAAATTATCAGAAAAAAAAGTCAAAATTATCGGATAAAAAGCCAAAATCATGAGATTAAAAAGCCTAAATTGCGAGATCAAAAGTCAAAATCATCAGATAAAAAGTTAAAATTCCAAGTCATGAAGTATAACCAGAATTAATCCATATATAAAGCGCTCTGGATTATAAAGTGCACGGTCATTTTTAGAGAAAATAAAAGTCTTCTAAGTGCGCCTTATAGTCCAGAAAATATGGCATACAAGTATAAGTTAATTTGAACATAATACTCTGTTGACACACTCTGCACTTGGAGCGTAATGTATTTTATGAAGTGGTTACGGAAAAATCACACTGAAGGAGCCAAGTAAACATTACTGCTGTGAAAAGGATATTTTACATTCTTTTTACAGCTTAGCATTTCTCTAGTTTTTTTTGTTAAGAATATAAACATGGTTATATAACGGTTTCTTTCCCCCCCCCAAGTATTTAATTTACATCAACAGAAGGACGAAGAAAGAAATGACTAGTGTGTGTAAAGTATTTACCCACAAGTTTGTCTGTCAAAGCAAAGAGAGATGGAAGAAAAAAAAAAAAAAGGTTTTAGTGGGTCAGACCTGTGATACTTATGTGCAAGATGCTGCAAACGCATAAGAGGCAAAAAGGATGGAAAAACTAACAAATTAAAACGGAAGCCATGGGGAGATTAATGATGGAGAGGAGGGAAAGGCGTGCGAGGAGGGGGTGGAGAGAGGGAGAAAAGGAGATTGCGTGGGTGGGAGGTCTTCTCCCTTCTATCCCTGTGATGCACGTCGCTCTGTTTTCCCCCTTTTTCTCGTCTTTCTGCAAACTGAGAAAAAAAAAATTACAAGTGGGGTGGGCGTGTGTGTGAATGTGTGCACGCTTGCATGTGAATCCTGCTTAACCCCCACCCCCCTTTTTTTTTTTTTTGAGAAGTAGGACTGTTGCAGAAGACGCACAGGAAAATCCAAGGTCATCACGGCATGCTTCTCTCTGACGTTGCCTTTCAGCCCTCTCGCCGTGCTTTGTGTGTGCATGCGTGTGTGTTAGGGGAGCAGGGAGAGTGTGTGTAATTCATTGCATCGAGCTGCTGGGCTCTGCACCAATCACGGTGCACATTCATATGCCTCTTAGCTTCAAGCACACGTGCAGACCTTTATCCCAGAAGTGAGCACTGTGTGCATATCTGTGTGCATTATTATTGTTTTTATTTTAGTGCCTCTTGGCACAACAGTGCGTCCGTGTATGAGCGACAGGAGCTGCATTAAGGAAACATAAGCGTCTGTAGTGTAACACTCACCCATCACGATCGATGTACGGTAAGAATAACAATCATTTTTTTTTCTACTGCGTTGCCTATTTGAATGTGTGTGTGTGTGTGTGTGTGTAAGCATGTGAGTAATGTCAAACATCCAGCTTCCAGCCAGTTTTCCCACATTCTACAAACACATTTCCTTTTAGCTTTCTTTAGATACTGTAGACTGCACTTCTTAGTAGTGTTAACAGTGTGTTATGGGAACTTGGACTCCAACAAGGATACTGCTTTTTTAATTTTATTATAATTCTGGAGCTTCAGGAGGAGGTATTGCGTTGAAGATGTTTATTTTTGGTAATACAGTACACAATATATACTTGCTATTTTTGACTTGTTTATGTTGTGCTCTATGTATTTCTAAGTGCTAGAAGAATCCTCTGAAATGTAGACAGGTTTACAGTCCAGACGTGTTATTTTTTTTAAAATTTTTTTAAATGCACATGTAGTTATGCTATTGATTACATCCTATCCTTAGATGAATATTAGTCGTAACTATTAACTGCATTTGCTGCTATAAGTTGAACTTTAGGTTGTTTTTCCCCTCTAACATGTATCTTACAAATGGTTTGTGTCATGAAATCATTTCCTAATGCCTCTGTGTTACTGGGACACACTGATGTATGGTCTATTGATTAGTGCTAATTTAACAGCAGTCAGCTTTGCTTTGAGTTTGCAGACTATTGATGGAAAAGGCTTTGGTTTGCAGACAGTGAATTATCAACAGTGGTGGTGGATGCTGCAACGTGAACTCACTCTACATAGCTTTGCCGTGTGGCTAACTTGTAAGCTAAGGACATGGACATGGTGCTGGTCCCTCATAGCCCAGTTTCAGTGCCTGTTTGACTGTGATTCATAGTGTGTCGGATTGGCCTTGTGTCACGAGGATTTGTTGGCAGCTGGGTCTGTTCATCACAGTGTCGGTGGCATTATTATATCAGCCGTGTATTCTGCTACTCACACTGGGTCCAACATGTGCTGTGAATCTACTTCCACAGATGAACGTCTGAAATGAAATGAAAAATACTTAAGCATCCGTAGAGTGGGCGCAATGTGTCTTTTTTTTTTTTTTTTTTTTTTTTTTTTATGTCTGTGGCCTTGAGATCTGGTTTTGCGGCGGCAAAGATGAAAAGAGGGAATAGACGGTGGTAATAAAATCATCTAGTTTGAAGCACTGTCACTTGCTTACCTTCTCTACAAAATCTGCTCTCCTGAGCCACTGCACAACTTGTGAAACTCACTGAGCATATTATTATTATTAGTACAATACTGGTACTGGTACTTTTTTTTTTTCTTCTTGTCTTCCGCTGCGTGCCTCCATCCCAAATGTGCAAATCTACAGTTTTAAAGATGCATTGTATCTTTGTTTGGCTGCTGCAAAAAATAGACTTGGCCTGTCTGAACAGCCCCCCCCCCCCCTTATGTAATAATTTTCACCGAAGGGCACCGTGCTTTGTAGCCCTCATGAGAAACGACATGTATATTTCACAGGTGTACAGTAGACACTTTCAGTATGAGTAGGTGCGTAACGGTTTCTTACATGCGGTTGCTAATGTGGCCTGGAAAACCTGCGCTATGCTTGACCCCAGGTGAAGGTTACAACTAAATATGGATGGATTGTTCGCTGTCTCACTTTCATAAACACCCTTGTTCTCCCACATAGATTTTAAATGTGTTTAATAATGTCCTTGCAGGGTGTCAGGACCATACCCCCCCTCTCTCTCTCATCGCCCATGTGACTGTTGGTACAACAAAGCAGCTTTGGGACAGCAGGTGCAGATATGATACTGCAAGATACTGCACTTGGCGCCTTCTTATCTGTGTGTCTGTGTGTGTTTTGGAGTGACTTAAAATATTAGCTTCCAGGGGTGTCAAACTCATTTTTTATTTTGGGTGACGCATTCAACCCGATATGGTATAAAGTGGCTCGGACCAGTAAACTAACAGAAATATTAGGATAAAAAGTGGTACAGTGGGGTAAAATCAGTGTCTGATTTTTAAAATCCAAACTTATATCAGTTTTTATCTCATAATTTTGACTTTTTATGTCATGATTTTGACCTCACATAATGCATCTTATAGTCCAGCGTGCCTTATAGTGTGGAAAATACAATACTTATTTTTGATAAGCTTCACCTACGCCCTGCAGTACCTCCACGTACCCCCATTTGAGAACCACTGGTATAGCGCAATAAGCGTCTTAAGGGATAAAAGATTTCAGATTTTCTGTACAATTCCTAAATTCTTAGAAATATTGTTTTAAATGAGATTGATGTGATTTTTTTTTTCCCACTTGAACACAACATGAACAAATATGAACAACCTGAAAATCCTTAAGAAAAATAAGTGGAATATTAACAATATTGCACTTTAGTTTATCATGTATACATGTGCATCACAACTTAAAGATAACAGTGGATTTACAAATACAACATTTAGCAACATTCAGAATATTAGTAAAGTTCCGCATACATTTCAGGTTATTAACATTTTTTTGTAATGGGCTAGTCTTTTTTAAGAATTAACTTATTTATTCCCTTTTTTATACTAAAACAAAAGGGGAAAATAGTTTTTCGTATTTTATTGTTATGATCGTGATGCGATAAATTTGAGATTGAATTGATGTCAATGATGATTTTAACATTCTTAATTATTACTATCTTCTATCTAACTTTTGCATTTCACACATTCATCCCACAGGCCAGATTGTACCCACTGGAGGGCCGATTTTGGCCCCCAGGCTGCATGTTTGACACCTCTGCTTTAAAATAACAGTAACATTCCACATTTTTCCCATTTCAGTGCACTGTCAAGCACAGACGTATGTTGGTTTTGTTTTCATGCTAAGCGTTGTTCCTTGCTGATAAGACACCAGAACTGTGACATTCACTGTGCGTTAACACACTCACATATTAGAGGGAGGTATTCCTGTTGACCTACATTTTTGCTTTCTCATTTGTTTAAAAAAAAAAAGACAGTTTTGTCACTCGTGTCACTATCTCACTGTTAAGCTGACAACCAGGAGGAAATGGACAGTGTAATCTGTTAATGTACCAGCCCATTGTTATATGGATAAAAATAGCTCTTGTGATTGGCTGTCACCTTGGTGTGATATGAGGGGCAGGGGTCCTCACATGTACACAGACGACACGCAGAAAAGTTTGACCATTGTCTACTGAAAGGTATTATCTGGAGTAAAAATAAGTTTAGCTAATTTATTAGATGTTTGGGAGTACATACATATAGTCGACTTCAAAATTACACCATTTTGATGAACGGTGAGAAATTTCGTTTTTGCTGTTTTGAGCTAGCCTAGGATCTAGACTGTCCCCAGTGGCCGCAAACTGCATTTGCTACGGGGGCAGTCTAGAAAGTCTAGGCGAATTTGTGGTTGGGATAACCGCTGTCTGTCAAGTTTTCTTTTTACACAACGCCACGCTATTGGATAAATCAAACTTTTGCCATACCCGGTGGGCAAAACTCCGACAACGTCCCTTTTTTCCAAAAACAGCTTAAGTGCCGTTTTCTGCTCCTCTCGCAGGGAAAACTGTAATTTTAAATCACCTAGCGTTGCTGCCAAAGCCAGCTCGAATGGTTGTTCCTGGTGATGAGCCATGTTGTCTAGCAGCTAGCAACTAGTGTTACGGCAATGTGTGCTAGCTAGCAGCTACGCCTTCTTCTTCTCTTTGGTGTGCTAGCTGCTACGTCTCTGTGACTACAACATTACGCGTCGTATTTGTGTCGTCATGAGGCAGGGCGGGCTCCAATCCCGCCCCTCGCGATTTGATTGGTCCGACCCATTTTGGATTTTCAGATCCGAGGCTGTCTAGTCTGTCTCCCCGTAGCGAATACCATTTGCGGCCACTGGGGACAGACTAGATCCTAGGCTAGTTTTGAGCCGAACTGTGTTAACATGGAAGTGATTGGGGGCATGTCTTTTTGTGTTTTTCACTGACACCAAACTCTATTTTCAGACAAAGTCTTCTAAAGTTCTAAACAACATCACACTTCAGTGGTAGTAAGTGTCCTGAGGTCTTCATCTCCTCAGATCTCAGTCTGAGGAGGAAGACTGAAGTAGTCAATGAGGCCATTTTTAGGCAATATCAGCCCGATGATGATTGGTGCAACATGAGATTTTCAGCCTGGACGTGAACATTGCATTCTGTAGTCTGTCATCTCTGATAGCGACAGTGAACTATTCTTCCCATGTGTTGTAAGACTAAAGTTTTAGGCCTCGACGGGGGATTAATTGTGTCATAAACTGTAACTGTTGATAACACAAAACACTAGCAATAACTTTAGACAGAATTGGCAAATAAAATAGTTTAATATGAGCGAGATGTGATGTCCTTATGAGAAGTAAAAATGAATGTTTTCTACTTTATTTACTCTTCCCTGTCTTGTTATGAAGAAACAGAGGAATGAGAATAAACTGTTCTCATTCTAATCTATTGAATCGTATAGACACACAACTCTTTTACTAACTCTAAACTCTTTTACTAAACTAACTCTTCTAAAGTTCTAAACAACATCACACTTATGTGGTAGTAAGTAGAGGGTCCTTAAAGACAAACTCAAGTGTCCCGAGGTCTTCATGTCCTCAGATAGTGTGTCCACAGTTACTGATCTACAGACATGGACGTTTCCGGATGCAGAAGATGTCTTTAGGAGGACATCCAAAATAGTCAATTGGCGAGTGCAGAGTTACACGACTTTGTTGCATTCTTTTGAAAAAAACATACTCCAGTATTTCATTAGAAATTGAAATGAAGCTGTATGCAACAGCAAAGCTTAGCATACTAACAGGTTGTTTTTAAAAAAGAATGCAACGAAATCGTGAATTTCCAGAGCGTCTAACTCTGTTCTCTGCAATCGACTATTTCGGGCTTCCTCCTAAGACGTCTTATGAATTCAGAGGTACGTAGCTTGAAATAAGTAACTCCGACGACATGAAGACCTCAGGACACTTTGGTTTGTCTTTAGGGACCCTCTACTTACTACCACTGGAGTGTGATGTTGTTTAGAACTTTAGAAGAGTTAGTCTGAAAATAGAGTTTTGTGTCGGCGAAAAAGACATGTCCTAATCACTTCCATGTTAATACAGTTTGGCTCAAAGCAGCAAAATCAAAAATTCTCAATGTTCATCCAAATGGTGTGATTTTTATGTCAACTATAAGTATGCTCCAAGTATATATATATATATATATATATATATATATATATATATATATATATATATATATATATATATATATATATATATATATATATATATATATATATATATATATATATATATATATATATAAATGTTCCTCTTGCCCCACCTGGGCGGTGTCTCCTTCAGACTCGGGTCCTCTACCAGAGGCCTGGGAGCCTGAGGGTTCTGCGCAGGATCTTAGCTGTTCCTAGCACTGCGCTCTTTTGGACACAGATCTCTGATGTTGTTCCTGGTATCTGCTGGAGACATTCTCCCATCTTGACCCTTGACCTCCAGTCCATACTCTTTACAGATGTTCCTGTACAGTATGCCCGCTACCTGGTTATGCCTCTCCATGTATGTCTTACCTGCCAGCATCTTACACCTGCTGTGATGTGCTGGACTGTCTCAGGGGCTTCTCTACACAGCCTACACCTGGGGTCCTGTCTGATGTGGTAGACCCCGGCCTCTATTGCTCTGGTGTTCAGGGCTTCTTCTTGTGCAGCCATGAGTAGTGTCTCTGAGCTGTCCTTTAGTCCAGCCTTTTCCAGACACTGGTATGTCTTTTCCATATCAGCCACTTCCTCAATTTGTCGATGGTACACGCCATGCAAGGGTTTGTCCCTCCATGATAGCCCCTCTGGTTCCTCGACCTTACTGGGCTTTTGTTGCCTGAGGCATTCACTTAGCAGTTGGTCATTGGGGGCCATTTTCTTGATGTATTCCTGGAGGTTCGCCGTTTCCTCCTGGACAGTAGTTCTGACACTTACTTACTATATATATATATATATATATATATATATATATATATATATATATATATATATATATATATATGTGTAAACAATTATAAGTATGTACTCCCAATCATGTAAAAATGAGCTCAACTGATTTTTACTCTGTAAAATCCCTTTAAATAAATTACGGCAACAAAGTGACAAAGTAATTGAGGAGATTTTAAGTATTTCAACTTTGATTAAAAAGCATTGATTTTATTAAGTAAATTTAAACACAAACATTAAATCCAAAATAATGAAGTTATTAGTTGAATAATTTTGGATTTACTTTAGATTTAGCACATGTTGAGTAAATTTTAGGGGGAAAACTGTTGAATATTTACTAGTTATCCGGAAAATACTACGTAATTCAGATATACCACATATCTGAAAAAAAATAATTTAGACTGACTGAGGTGGAATTAATTCATATGTCTAAATATCTGGATGATATTAATTCATACGTTGTTGACTTTACTGATAAAATATAATTAATTTCTACTCGGCTGATATTATTTAAACAAAAATGAGCAAAACACAATTAATAAATAATGAAAATGTCATTCACTCAACATAACGATAAACTAAACTGCACAGTCTTTTTTTACATGTAGAGTTTAATAGAATTTTATTTAGTTCATATTGATATTAATTTAGCCTAGTCACATTTTTTAGAGTGTGTGGAGATCCTCCCCTCTCTGTTCTCTTTTTTTTTATGCTTATCTGCGCTAACGACCAATAATTGAGTACCGCTCGCTCAGTGTGTGCGAGCAGGTTTTTTGTGTGGGCTTATGTGTGATGTGTGTGGAAGCGTGGAGCAGCTTGGTGTCCAGCCCCTAAATGTGTTGTCAGCTCACCATGCAGAGTGGGTGGATGTCGTGAGACCCCCTGCTATTTGTGCTTTTCACCGCTGTCATCCTTAGCTCTTTTTATTCTAACCCATCATTACCAACACCATAAACACTAAACACCTCTTCTGGTTGTGTCTTTTTGTTTTCTTTTCACACACACACACACACACACACAGACACACACACACACAGACACACACACACACACACACACAGACACACACACACACAGACACACACAAAGGACTGTGTTGAAGCTACACAGTATTCTGTAAAAAAAAAAGTGTTAGTGAGGCAGCTGGATTCATTCCTAATTGATTCCTACTGTTGCAGTGCATTTATAAAAAAACTCGAACCAGTGATGCAAACGGTTCAAATTATAGCATCCAGAGTTCTCATTATTATCAAACTTTGCTGCAGTACCTGAGAGGTTTTGCACTGAACCACTCAGCTGAGAGTTTTCTATCAACCTGGAGAGAGAAAAAAATACTATACCTGTATGCAATATATAATTATACCCCTGAAATGCGGCGCACTGGGCATGTAATAGTTTTGCGTATGCCACCGCCACGTAAGGTCTTTCATTTTAACACGTTACCTTTCGAACGGCCGGATGGATTTGTCTCAAAATCGGTGTGCTAATGCTCTAGGATAGGCAAATGAACTGGTTAGAGTTTGAAGTTCAAAACTTTCATGATGCCCCGACTGTTGTCCGAATTTTGTCCGGGTCTAAGGATTGCCACCAAATTAGGGGTCTTTTTTTAGGACAGGCACATGCACTCCTCGGGTGTTGGAGGTTGACAATTTCAAGATGTCCGAAATTTGTCTGCCTCAGGTGTAACGATTGGCACCAAACTCGGTGTGCTCATGCTGTAGATCAGACACATGAACTCATTCTTTTATGTTTTGTATTTAATATATATGTTTGTGGATGGATGGGAGTGGTGGAAATGATGGGTGACTGGAAGTATCGTGTTTTGGGGATATACCTTTAGCAGTGGGAGACAACTGCATAGGCCTAGTTGTATACAGCATATACAAATATACATAGAAGGTTCCCATGGGGTCTTTAAGTCTTAAATTTACCAATATACATGTAACACCTTTTTGAAAAGTCTTTAAAAAGTATTACATGTGATATGGTAGGTCTAAATGTTGTTGCCTAAACTTGCTTGCTGTTTATGGCTGAATCTCATTTCACCCCTGACCCCTTCCCCTCTGTTTTGTCTGTCCACAAGTAGGGGTAGGGGTGTCTCAATTCACATTAAGGCAGAAGGGTAGGGGGAAGGGGAAAGGCTTTATACCCCTCCAAATTGAGGTTTTCTAGAATACAATGCGAATCCTTTTAAAAATGGCAGCATCTACGAAAGAAGTACACAAATGTAGTATTTTCACTGTATTGTATAAAGTTTGACATTGTCGCAATGTGTAACGGTCATTTTCTCCATAAAATGCACATTAAAAAAATCACTATTTACGTAAACGTGTAGTAATCGACCCATGCTTAGCATTTCTTTGATTCGACGCAGATATTAGTAAAAATATGGTCCTATCTCAGGAGAACACCACAACTACAGCAGCAGACATGTTTGGTTACTTCTGGTTACAGCTGTGGGTTTTTTGGTTGCGTAACAACTGGGTTAGGGTTAGTGAACTGATGACGTTGGTGAGTGTTGAAGGGGTGTCCCAGTTAGGGTTAGGGTTAGGGTTAGGGTTAGGGTGTCCCACTTCATAGGGGTTGATTTTCAAGCCCTACTGCTGATAGGTTCATTTGAAGGGGTAAGGGATGTAATGACAATAAGCTTAAATATATCTGGGAAATGTCAAAGCTGCGAAGAAAGTAGTGGAAGTGTACTTAGTTCTAACTGTTCCAACCAGAACATTTATATTTTATTAAAACGAGGAAGCAGTTAATGCTAACTTTCCAGAAATGACCACAGAACTTTCAACCCAACTGTTGTGCAGCTGTTATTCTGTGTTTGTTCGTGGCTGAGGAATGGGCGTTCATTTCTGGTCTAAGTAGTCTTGAAAATATCTTAAAGATGTCTTAAATTGAACTTGTAAAAAAAATTTAACAACCCTGTGCATATACAATTTTGTTTCCTGCATATGTGTTTTTTTAAAGGGATTGGAATTGCACATTCATTCCATTTATACTATGTGAATATTGTAGGTTTCCAACTGCATATTTTTTTTAAATGGCACAATTGTTCTGCACACTTTATTTATGTACAGATCTTTAATTGGTAATATTTTTTTTCTCCATTTTCGTATTGATCATTTCTTTCCTGCTAATTTTTGAACCCCCCCCCCCCCCTAGGATTAATAAAGCATTTTGATTCCAATTCTGAATAATCTAAATAAGAGTGTACATGCAACGCACACTGAAATGATCCTTCTGCTTTTAACCCATCACCAAACCTATCTTTAGCTAGAACATGCAGGAACACAACACATTGCAGACTAGAAGAAGTGGGCTGCCATGTCAGGTGCCCAGGGAGCAAAGGGAGGGATTAAATGCCTTGCTTAAGGGCCCTTTTTATTTAGTTATTTTCATTTTTCCACATTCTCTGACAAAGAACCCCTATGGACTAAAGCACAAGTAAATGGAATACATTAGAAACACCATAAAGGGAAATAACATGGAAAATAAATGTATTGTTTTTGCCAGAGAACATTGCAGCAGAGAGAGACATCATAATCTTATAATAGCTCACAATTTCTTCATCAGTCAAGGGCCAACATTTTCTTTGCCAGTTCAGGAAATAAACTGGCAACCCTTTAGTCAAAATCTGCTTTTCCAATTCCCCAAAAATACTTTTTCACATCACCCAGGCCTCATGCAAACCAAGGGAAAAGAAAAAAAAAAAGGTCATATTTCTTAGATTACCTAGCGGGACTTGAAATGAACCACTCGAATGACATTTAAATGGCTTTTTTTTTTTTTTTTATTAACTTTAGATTCCAATACACACTCTCTACTCCACCTAGAATTTCCTCTTTCGTCTCACACCGTGGAGAGGACAGGACAGATTTATACTGGACAACCAAGGTGTCATAAGTAGCACTAATCTATGACTCATTCATTGCTTCACAGTCCTGCGCCCTTATCACCGTCTCTGTCTATCCCTTATTCCCTGTCTGGATGTCCAGGTCTATGTTATGTCTGTGCTGGGGACAGTCCCACAGCAAAGTTCAAATCTGTATGAAAACACCACATTTGTCACATATATAGGATATTCTGCACATTTCTAGATGTGGAGCCGCTCTAGATTATGTGTGTGAGAGATATGGTAGACATTTTTAAAATGGCTGACATTTTCAATTCTGTGTGTGTGTGTGTGTGTGTGTGTATGTATATGTGTATGTATATGTGTCACATAGGAGACATAATACATTCCATACACATATGGTGCGAACATGTATTTCTTTATATTTCAGATAACCCAAAGAATGCATTTGAATAAAGAGCAACAAATGTAAATGTCAGTTATATTTGCCTTATTTGTTGGGCGGCCATTTTTATGCTTGAGGGGTATATAGGCTGTATATATATATATATATATATATATATATATATATATATATATATATATATATATAATCGTACAGTACAATACAAACCAATGCTCAATAAACTACAAAATACATTTCTCCCCATAAATATATGATTTTTGGTTCAGTAAAATGTTTTGACATTTACTTGCACCATGAGTCTGACTCACACACTGTAGTTAGTAATTCTGGGATATTCAAAAATGATCAATTTGTATATGTGACATTAATATATTGCTGTAATTTATTTATATATTTTTGTGTATTTTTGTTTTTATATATTTAGCTTCTCATTAATACATAATATCACCCAAACAATTAGCTAATGTAATAGTCTTTCATTTAAAAGCAGAAAATTTGATAATTTAATCACTTATAGATGAAATACAAAACAATTAACATCACAATAATCCCAAATCCTAAACTTTATGTGCGGCCGTTTTTTTTTTTATCACTGCTATGTTTTTGCAAGTAAATATCTTGAGTGGCTCCACATCTAATTTGTTTCAGAATATGTAAATCTATAAATGTACTAAATTTGGGGTTTTTATACCAAATTGAACAAGTGATTTGATAGGTGGGACTAAACCACTGGACTAGGACCGTAGTTCATTGGAGGGTTGTGTCACAGACCTTAAAGCTGGTTCTACAGGGGTAGGGGGTAGGGGTCCAAAGCCGTCATTAGTTTTTGAAGCAGTGCTATGAATAGCTACAGAACTCCTGCACTGGACTTCATTGGAACTTTTTTGGAGGACACAGGCCCTGAAACCCAGCGACCTCTCAGCACTTAGGGAAGATAACGATGCCTTTTTAATCTATTAAAAAGCTTTTTGAAGGGAGCCGTCCTGCCTTCAGAGTGTCTACCTGTCCTCACAGCCACTTTGGACAGACACATGTAATGTTTTTAAGTTACCTGTTTACCGTTCACATGTTAATGTTTTGGAAGAGTGTGGAATGTTGCACTCGTCTTTATTCACGTGGTCCGAATTAATCTCTGTTTTCAATAAATGATGGCGGTACACTGGGAGAAATGAATTGTGTTGCTTAGAGAGCAGAGTGATAACACAACAGGACTCAACTCCTACACATACATGCGGTCCTTGAATCCGGAACTGCTTTATCAGTGTCAAATCTGCAGAGTAGGTTGTTAGGGTGTTTCCTTTTTAAAAGAATGTCATTTTTTAGGGTAGATAAAGCAGTTGACAGCCAGTTTGGTTTTGGTCTAATCTGTGCAGGAGGATGGGGTGTCTTATTTTGAAATCTATCCAAACTGATCACAAGGCTTGTTAGTAATGGGGGGAAAGACTTGTTATATTGCTGGTGGTGAAATGAAAAGACACGGGTTTTGATTTACTGTCATAGTCAGTTAAGAGACGACGGCTGAATCCCATTTCACCCCCTTAACCCTTCCCCCTCTGTTTTGCACATCCACGTGTCGGGGTAGGAATGAACATTCATATGCATTCATACACCAGTGTGAGTGACACTGGAGGCAAGGAAGGTGAAATTGAACCACCAACCCTTTGGTTAATGGATGACCCACTCTACCAACTGAGCTAACTGAGAGGTTAAGGTTAAGGCAGAGGACGAGGGGGAAGGGGAAGGGGAAGGGCTTCGTACCCCTTCAAACGGAGATTTTCCAGAGGCAGACTCCAAACACAGAATACAAGAAATTTCCCAGAATACAATGTGAATCCTTTTAAAAATGGCGGCATCTATGAAAGAAGTACACAAATGTAGTATTTTTGCTGTAATTAACAGTTTTTTCAGTTGTAATAACTATTGTATTGTATAAAGTTTGACATTGTCACAATGTGTAATGGTAATTTTCTCCATAAAACGCATACAAACCCCCCCCCCCCCACACTGTTTCCGTAACACATGGAGTAACAACTTCTCTGATTCAACGCAGATATTTTTGATTTGAATGATTTATTTCGAACATGTGCAAATTGCAACAATAATCAATACATCAATAATAATAATAACAATGACATGTCCGAAAAGGAGTAGGATGAAGCATAAGCTTATTTAATCCTACCCCTTCTTCACTTCCTCAACAACCTAAATACATCTTGTAGTAATATAGTGCATAGTACAAAAAATATGATAAACAAAATATTAGCAATATCAAAATAGCCCAGGAAAATGCTACAACTACAGCAACCAACATGTTTGTTTAACATATTTTCCGGACTATAAGTTGCACTTAAAATACTTTAATTTTCTCCAAAAATGACAGTGTGCCTTATATATGGATTAATTCTGGTCTTATTTTGTGACTTGGAATTTTGACTTTTTATCTTATAATTTTTATATTTTATCTTATGATTTTGGCTTTTTATCTCATAATTCTGGCTTTTTATCTCACAATTTTGACTTTTTATCTCATGATTTTGACTCCACTTAGTGCACCTTTTTATATGTAAAAAAAAGTCCAGTGTGCCTAATGGTGCAAAAAAATGCGGTACTTCTGGTTAAAGCTGTTGTTTTTGGTGACAACTGGTGGAGCGAACTGATGACGTAGGTGGGTGTTGAAGGGGTGTCCCAATTCATAGGGGTTGATTTTCAAGCCCTACCCCTTATTGCTCCGTTTGAAGGCGTAGGACTTGGGGGTGAAATAGGATTCAGCCTACGTACATGTATGGTACCAGGGCTCCTCAGTGATACATTAGCAGCCAGGATCTGGGCAGTTATTGTTGTTGTTGTTTGTGGTGGTGAACATAATGTTAGAGCGATGTTTTAGTGCCGTGCAGCCATGAGTGCTCAGCTGATTTAATGAATAATAAATCATATTTGTCTTTAGAAGAATAAAAGGAAAATCAGAGGATACTTAGCTTGTAGAAATGACGGAAGGAACGAAGGAAGCAAACGGGAACAGCTGTTTCTTTGCAGATTGTTTGGCTTTTCTTTCATGTACTCTAAATGACTGTGGTCTCTGAAGTATCATGGTATGATCCTCTTCATTCAACTTCACTGCGCTGTTGACAGAATGACCTACTTCCTCTGTTAGATTTCTTTTCATTCCAAGTATATTCTTGTGCGTTGGCTGTGTGAAACATGTCATAAGGGGTCCTATCACTTTTAGACCCTATTGGAGTTTATTTATTTACTTTTGCTTCCTTGTTCTCCAAGGGTTCCTTTATGACTCACCACTGCTGACTCTTCTCATCCAATTAGTTTGCGGTGGCTGCCTAGTTTGCAGAGTCTTAGCAATCACAGCTCAGTGTGCTGTAGCTCATTCAGGCTGGTTTGACAGAACTATGAGACAGACTAATATTTGCAGGGGTCCATAGATTTTCAGGATCATGATCATTTTGACTAGAATTGTATTGACTATGTGAGTCATTGTCTATATTTTGCTGGTGTCTGATATTTCTGTAGAGAAT
Source organism: Siphamia tubifer (assembly GCA_020466265.1). NCBI lineage: Eukaryota > Metazoa > Chordata > Actinopteri > Kurtiformes > Apogonidae > Siphamia > Siphamia tubifer. The sequence continues at coordinate 5,104,460 of CM035805.1, forward strand.
TACTTTCACTCTGCATGAATTTAGAGAGAACCCTGAGCTGATATAGAGCACACACGATGGAACTGTCATCCAAGGTCCTTCTGATTACAACTGCGCAGTTTGTTTGAACATCGACATCGCAATGTATGTGTGCGCTAGAGCAGTGTTTCCCAACCAGTGTGCCATGCCGTGAGAAATCATCAGGTGTGCCGTGAAAAATGAGGTAATTTCACCTTATTGTTTCTGTAAGTGAGCAGCGTGATTATAGATCCATACGATAGCACACACCATTGATCCACTCAGAACTGTGGAGCTGTGGAGCTGTGGTTGTCTTTCTTAAATTCCTGCAAGAGTGTCATCTTTGTTTTTAACTAAACAGGCTTGGGTTTAGCACTGATTAAGTAAATCAAGACTAGATTTGCATTATGGGTCGCCCAATGACCGAGAGGTTGGCGGTTCGCGTCCCGGCTCTGGCTGTCCACATGTCGAAGTGTCCTTGGGCAAGACACTGAACCCTGACTTAGGCCCCCAGTAGGACTTACCGTAGACCCTAGAAACCTACTGGTGTATGACTGTGTGTGTGAATGGGTGAATGAGAGGCTAATGTAAAGCGCTTTGAGCACCATGAAGGTGGAAAAGCGCTATATAAATGCAGTCCATTAAGTCCATTATAGTTTTTGTGAGATTTTTCTTTGGTAGTGTGCCTTGTGATGTTTCTAATGTAAAATATGTGCTGTGGCTCAAAAAGGTTGGCTAACACTGTGCTAGAGGTCTGTGCAGGATACAATTTCCAGGCCCACACCTGCCCCCGCACCCTCCCCCAAGTCCTCCAGGATTCAGATGTGAGTTGAAATATGACGTATGGAAGACTGCTTGCCCGGTGTCACTTTGGGGCCTAGTCCGTCTGATTGAGGCTCAGCTCGTGGATGGCGTGAGGCCGGTAATGGGCTCGTCGCACAGCCAGGGTCCGGTGTCGGGTTATTTGGGAATGTAGCAGCGAGTGGTGTATTAAGGATAAATACTGGCAGGTGACCGATAGTCAACAAGTAGCCGACCTTTAGATAAATGGACTGCAGTTATATAGTGCTTTTCCACCTTCATGGTACTCAAAGCACTTTACATTAGCCTTGCATTCACCCATTCACACACACACACACACACACACACACACACACACACACACACACACACACACACACACACACACACACACACACACACACACACTCATACACCCATACACCAGTAGGTTTCTAAGGTTCTGTCAGTCCTACTGGGAGACTAAGTCAGGATTCCGTGTCTTCCTCAAGGACACTTCAACATGTGGACAGCCAGAGCCAGGACGCGAACCGCCAACCCTTCAGTCATCGGACGACCCGCTCTAAGGGAGTCTGTCGCAGTCTGTCCGAGGGATTCAACCTCTGCGGGTTGCAGGGTTGGTCCCTCCGTGCTGGGAGGATCCCCTCCTGGGACCTCCCCCTGTCTCCTATGTGATATATATACACATGAGAGTCAAAATGAATCATTTATAGCTTTTATTTTAAACATGTTTTTATTTTGTGGGACTGCTGCTTATCACCGTTCCCACAATATGCATTCCCTCTCCCGCCCCCGCAGTGAGCTTTTAAAGTTTGTCCCACGTCACATTGCTTCTGTGGTAGTGCAGGGCTCGAAGCACATTTAATCTCTGAAGCAGATAATTGGCAAACATTTGTAGACAGTGATATTGAACACCTGATAATGTTCGTGGCTATACTGTTGTTGATTTGTATATCTGGATGCTTCTGGCGCACACAGAGCACATGTCATATTGCACCATGTTGAAATAAAACAACCTTCAGCCTATATTTAAAGCCTTGACAATAATACCGTTGAAAGTAATTAATCATTATCAGTTGTGTTTGAATTTGTTAGTAGGGATGTTTATTTTATGATTATTTTTTTCATTTAATTTCATATCACAAACCCTGTGGAGGAACATCACTTAATATTTTATGCTGCTGCCTTGTTTCTGGCTCATTATCGTTGTACTGTAATTGACCATGTCTTTCTCACTGTATTTCTCAGGGGTGTGTGGCTGTTGTGGGGCTCTCAGGCCCCGGTACAAAAGACTGGTTGACAACATCTTCCCTGAAGACCCAGAGGTGAGAAGCTGAGAAGAAATAACCCTTTCTATTTCCTGAATGTATTTCTAACCTCAAGTATTATGTTTGTGGTGTTGTTCATGATTAGGGATGAGCACTGAAACTAGTACTAAATAAGCCCCAAGGCCAGAATATCAATAGGCTCAAATGTAATCGATTTTCCTAATGGTCCCGAAGAGAGAAAAACAAGAAAAAAAATCAGTCTCCTCAGTATTACAGCAAAAGTTGTTTGACTTTTCTAATTTAAGACGTTTTATCTCTGTTACATTCGATTTTTTTCAAGCTGGGTTTGGGTCTCTGAGGGGCGGGTTAGGTCTGTCACACACAGACAAGCTGGTCACGGGTGGATGGTGGATGGTAGATGGTGGATGGCATTCACTGAAAAATTCACAGGAAACTGGACACGTTACTCACTGACAGAAGTACATCAAGTTTATGTATTCAAGAGGATGCATGAGGGATCTGTCACAAAACCTACCAACTGTCCATCCAGCAGAGGTGGAGAAATTCACAGATGAACGATTAGCTTGTAGTTCATCTGCCCTGTTTTATCCTGGATTAATATGCTAGCTGCCTCTAAAGCCCAAATACAAAAACAAATTATTGATGAAAATGTCACTGGTCGTTTTTTTTTTTTTTACCATGGGCTGGTTTAGGAATTTGAAAGTGAAGTGGTCTCATCATCTCTTCTGATCTGTTGTTCTTAGATTCAGAACAGGAGGATTTAAAGACCTGGACAGTGTTAAAAATACTGTCAGCCTTGAATTCAGTTTCATACAGTAATACCTCAATTTACAAAGGACCCAACAAATGAATAATCCAAGTTACGAAACGCCTTTATGTAAAATTTTTGTCTCTGAATAGGAGAGAAAATTCAAGTTGCGAAATGAAACCCCGAAACGTAAATACGTACGTACTGTAGACTTATATATGTATGTAGGATCATTATTAACACTATTTGATAGAGTTGCTCTCCCATTGGGTATCTCCCAATACCCAGCTGGCCTCCCATTGGCTAGGAGGGAGCTACCCATAATGCTTTTCGTGTGCCTTCGACCCTCATTTTTCACGGAGTTCTCAGCACGGTCAGTGTGGAAGCACCTTTACTGTTGTTTGGTCAGTTTTTCCAGTATGCTCATTAAAACTTTATTATTCATTATTCATTATGGGCTCAAAGAAAGTGATTCCTGGTCCGTCAACAAACACTGAAGGTGAAAGTGGACCCAAACAGGCAAAATGCACTGACCGCAATTAAAACAACCGCAATGGTATGGAAATGACTTGCATGTCTTGTTCATTTTAATGGTTTAACAAATAATTTTCTTTTACTTTTTACACATATTTCATACAAAATGTGTATATTTTTTCTAAGTTGTAAAGGGTTTAGGGGGTAGTATTAGGGGCCTTGGAATGAATCAGGCCTTTTACATGTAAAATGTACAGTGGCCAACAAGGGCAAACGCACCGCATCGACAAAACGCTGCAAACAAAAGAAAGATGCAACAACCAAAAACACAAACGCATAAAACAAATGCAACAGAAGTGAAGCTGTAAGAGAAAAATGCTGCAATAACTGAAACCAAGCAGAAGCAAAAACGTCCAAACCCATCAAAAAACAAATGGCAAAGAAAAATGCTGCAAATACCAAAACACACAAACTCCCAAAACAACCTCAAGAGAGAAACGCTGCAAATTCAGTCCACAACAAAATGAAAGTTAAGCAAAATTAAACTGGTTCACCAAAATAAAATGACATTCTGTTGTCCACAGCCAAATCGTGGACAGACCAATCAGGATCACTGAGTGTGATTTTAACAGTTATGATGTAATCATAGTACAGCCAGAGAGAATACAGGAAGACTCTCCACACAGTAGCTTTGAAAAACATGGCGGCTAGCATGGAGGAGACTGAGCTTGGCTTCGATTCTGCAATTTCAAAACTACAGCATATTGATTCTTTAAAAGATGAACAGAGAACAATTTTGAAAGAATTTATTGGTGGCAAGGATGTTATGGTTCTTCTCCCAACCAGGTATGGGAAGAGCTTCTACTTCTATCATCTACGTTACATGCTGCTTTACATTGGATTCGTTGAAGGAGTACGTCATTCAAAAGGACAAGCACCTGGTTTCTCCAATCAGGGCGAATGATTTTGATTGACAGCCCTGCCTTAACAAAGAGAAGCTAATGGTGCTTTCCCAGATGGAAGATGCCCCTGTTGGCCAATGTAAAAATGCGACACTACTTATGAAAAAAAATCATGTGACAAAAACGACTTCTGGAATTAATTAATTTCATACATTGAGGTACCTTTCTACCTAAAACAAAACCTACGTTATGAATGTATGTGATTAACTGAAATTGTTAAAACAGCTGACTCCTGAGTAGAAACGGTGTAGGTGGAGAGGTGCTGCTGAGTTGTTGCAGAGAAAACCTGTATTAACGCCGTTCAGTACTGCAGTAACCCACTTTTTCTTTTAGATCTGAGGTCAACAGCACAATACCGAGGCAGGACATGTTGTATGAACACCTTATTTAGTGGATTAGCTGACTTTTACCTGAACATTGTGCTCCTGAATTAATTTCTTTGTGTGGGTCTAAGCTGCAGACACTGGGACTGTAACTACCACTGTCCCTGCAGCTTGGGAATAATGAAACTATCTGATAACATTTACTCAAACTGTGTCACACACTGTGAGCATGTGGGCTGCCAGACCCATTAACTGTATTTTTAGTGTGTTCTCCTCTTAGAGATGGTAAACTCCTTCACATCTGGCCCCTGTAGAGGGCAGACTGCTACTGCTGTTGTAACAAATTAATGTCCTGTAAGGCCACGGTTCTCAAACTGGGGTCCGTGGCGCATGTCCAGGGGGTATGCGAAATTATTCACGTTTTTTTTTTTTTTTTCTGTTTTATTTTGAAATGCGGAAGTTTTATTTTATAGCGAGCGGGCGGAAGTAACAGCGCTGTTTGACGCTAGCTTGACTAAATTGAGACGGAGCGAGTCACAGGCTATTTTTAGCCACCCTGCAGCGAACATGGATCGATTTTTGTGTCCGCCAAGTTCGTCAAGAAGGTTTTGTGTGTCTTTTGTTCCGTTTATTATTTTAAAATTATTTTAAATTGTTGTTTCTGAAGTGCTCATTTATATTATAATACCTGAAAATTTCGCTGGTTTGCACAAAAGCACTATTAAAAAAGGTTATCATTGTTTCATAATAATCATTGTTGAAGTGTTTTTTTTTATCATTTTCAGTATCGCGAGGATGAGGGGGGACATGGAAAAATTTCACCCCTCCAAGGGGGACCTGGGCCAAAAAAGTTTGAGAACCCCTGCTGTAAGGGGTCAAAAAAGTTTATTTCATTCCATTCCAAATATGTCGCTTGTTTTTTTCTAGCATTTCTAGTTGTGACCGGTGCAGCTAAAATAATGAATGATGTCTGAAAGAACCATCTTAAAAGGCCTTTCTCACAGCAGATATTGTGGCTGTGGCCAACAACTAGTCAAGATTTTCTTTATCGAGCCAGAAGTGCAGTCAGTGCTCTACGCTTCTATTGGAAACTTGTCACTAGCTGTGTTTCCATTACAGTTTTTCGCAAAACAATAGTGCTATTCCTAAAATTTTGACAACATATTTGAACACGTTTCCATTGACGGTTGTTCTCAGCAGGAGCGTCGTAACTCTTGTGAAATATCATCACGTGAGATTTCACTGCAGGAAGATGCACCTTTCCGTGTCGTTGATATCACGCTGCTGTCTCTAAAATGGCAGTCATGTTTTTCTGGTGAATTATTTCCAGAAAAGTCTCCGTCTCCTCCTCTTTCCATGTTTAGCGCGCCATTTTCACTCTGAGAGAAGGGGTCAAATGCCCATGTACGACACGTCCTGTGATGTATAATTGCGGAAAAAATGTTTCCATTGCGCTTTTGCGATATATTAGAATATCCAATCGTCGGAAAAACTCCCTCATGAAAGTGTAAAAACTTTTTAGCGATATTTGAGTGTTTTTTTTTAAATACAGGCGTTTCCATTACCTGTTTTTTATAGCACTATTTACATTTTGCGAATTTCCAAGGGTAATAGAAATGCAGTTGATGGGGATTTAGAAGTAAGATGAGCTGGATAATGTCCCTGATCAACGTAAAATAAACTGTTCAAATTCTAACGAGGACATTAAATTTCATCTGTGTCCTTGTTAGGATGATATCAGTGTAAGTAATTTGCTTTTTAAAGGTGGCGAAGAAGCCATGACATTGAACGTGAATGGCAGTGTACCAGTACCTATTGTTGTTACTGTTTATGCCTGATCTTTTACTTCTGTTACATGTCGGAATAACTACCTTGGGAAAAAAAATCAGTGTGCCGCAGAGATCCTGATGATAATTCTTGACATGAGCTTGAACCAGGGGCTTGACTTGTCTTGTTGCCTTAGTAAATAATGGGTATGTTTAGAAATGATTCCTCACTGATTTTGTTTCATAGCTCTTGTCTGAATGTAAATGGAAATCTCTGTGGACCGCTGATGCTTTTAGCTCTCTCCTCCTCTTGACCAGAATGAAGAGTAGTGAAGTAGGTCAGGGGGAACGGGACGAGATGACACTCGGTGATCTAGTTATATTTTTACCGTTTACATTTTATGGAGAAGTGTACCTATCAGCACTAAAGCTACCATTTTGTATTAAGTCTTAACAGTGTATTTATTTATAGTTATGGAATGGGAGAGAGTATGGTGCGTGTGAATATGACCCAAAATGTATTTTATCACTTAGCTTGTGTCCAGTGCTTAATTTGTAGCGTGCATGCTCCTGGAGCGCAGATGATTAGTGGCTCTGCTGCGAAAAAAAATGATGGCGGTGGAGGCACTTGCGAACAACGCTGTGCACCTGTAAACTGTGCAGGGAGGACTATCGTAATAACATTAGTCACACCAAATGTGCACAGAGTAGAAATGTACAGACAACAAGCAAGACAATCTAACTAATGCCAGCGAATGACTGGGATGTACCTGGATAAAATAACAAACATACACAACAAGTCTTTGAAAAACTAGCCTAGCCACTACTGTCTTCCACTAGTTTAGCCCATTTGGGATTTGGCTGTCTAGATGGTTGGAGAAAAAAAAGCAAACTTTCTTGTTTATTTTGCATTTTTCCGTGCTAGCAAACAACAGGTACAATGTTACCTCAACTCGTTCCAGAAGTGGTTTCATGCCGTGAATTTTTCAGAAATAGTAGTATTTTACATGTAAAAGGCCGGATTTGTTCCAGAGCCCCCAATGCTACCCCTCAAACACTTCAACAAAATTATAAAAGTATCCACATTTTATATGAAATATGTGTTAAAAGCCTTGGGATTCCCCTGGAGGAGCTGGCTGAGGTAGCTGGGGTGAGGGAAGTCTGGGCTGCTTTGCTGAGGCTGCTGACCCCACAACCCATACCCCATAAGCAGAAGACGACGAGACGTGTTAAAAGTAAAAGAAAATGTAGATTTAGGTTTTAGATGTAATGTGTTGGTGTCAGTGGGTAAATGTGTCTTCACTGACTGAAAATGAAACATTAAACCATAAAATGAACCAGACATGTGGGTCATTTTCATACCATTGGGTTTGTTTTAATTGTCACTTTCACCTTCAACAATGTTTGTTGACAGACGTTTGATGACATTTCGATCCTAAGATGATTGCCTTTAACAACTTTTCATAATCTTCCTAAATTGCGCAAGGCATACGTTGTCAAAGTGGGCTGAACATTTTTCTTTTCACAAAATCGGAAAGTTCATGAAATGTGTCCATGTCTTTTATTTATCATCTCCTCTTTCACTTCTATTGATAACGCAGCCGCTTCTTCTTTTCATTTTCACCAGAATCACTTTCTTTGGGCTCATGATGAATAATGAATACGTACTCTAATGAAGTTTAAATGAACACACTGGGAAAAACTCACCAAACAACAATAACTCTGTCCTTTACACCTGTTAAAACTGTGTGATGAATGAGGGACAAAGGTCATCATGGGTAGCTCCCTCATAGCCAATGAGATGATACGTACAGTATTTACAGTGCCTTGCGAAAGTATTTGGCCCCCTTGAACTTTGTGACCTTTTGCCACATTTCAGGCTTCAAACATAAAGATATAAAACTGTAATTTTTTGTGAAGAATCAACAACAAGTGGGACACAATCATGAAGTGGAATAAAATTTATTGGATATTTCAAACTGTTTTAACAAATAAAAAACTGAAAAATTGGGCGTGCAAAATTATTCGGCCCCTTTACTTTCAGTGCAGCAAACTCTCTCCAGAAGTTCAGTGAGGATCTCTGAATGATCCAATGTTGGCCTAAAGGACTAATGATGATAAATGGAATCCACCGGTGTGTAATCAAGTCTCCGTATAAATGCACCTGCACTGTGATAGTCTCAGAGGTCCGTTTAAAGCGCAGGGAGCATCATGAAGAACAAGGAACACACCAGGCAGGTCCGAGATACTGTTGTGGAGAAGCTTAAAGCTGGATTTGGATACAAAAAGATTTCCCGAGCTTTAAACATCCCAAGGAGTACTGTGTAAGCGATAATATTGAAATGGAAGGAGTATCAGACCACTGCAAATCTACCAAGACCTGGCCGTCCCTCTAAACTTTCAGCTCATACAAGGAGAAGACTGATCAGAGATGCAGCCAAGAGGCCCATGATCACTCTGGATGAACTGCAGAGGTCTACAGCTGAGGTGGGAGATTCTGTCCATAGGACAACAATCAGTCGTATACTGCACAAATCTGGCCTTTATGGAAGAGTGGCAAGAAGAAAGCCATTTCTTAAAGATATCCATAAAAAGTGTCGTTTAAAGTTTGCCACAAGCCACCTGGGAGACACACCAAACATGTGGAAGAAGGTGCTCTGGTCAGATGAGACCAAAATCGAACTTTTTGGCAACAATGCACGACGTTATGTTTGGCGTAAAAGCAACACAGCTCATCACCCTCAACACACCATTCCCACTGTCAAACATGGTGGTGGCAGCATCATGGTTTGGGCCTGCTTTTCTTCAGCAGGGACAGGGAAGATGGTTAAAATTGATGGGAAGATGGATGGAGCCAAATACAGGACTATTCTGGAAGAAAACCTGATGGAGTCTGCAAAAGACCTGAGACTGGGACGGAGATTTGTCTTCCAACAAGACAATGATCCAAAACATAAAGCAAAATCTACAATGGAATGGTTCACAAAAAAACATATCCAGGTGTTAGAATGGCCAAGTCAAAGTCCAGACCTGAATCCAATCGAGAATCTGTGGAAAGAACTGAAAACTGCTGTTCACAAACGCTCTCCATCCAACCTCACTGAGCTCGAGCTGTTTTGCAAGGAGGAATGGGCAAAAATTTCAGTCTCTCGAGGTGCAAAACTGATAGAGACATACCCCAAGCGACTTACAGCTGTAATTGCAGCAAAAGGTGGCTCTACAAAGTATTAACTTAAGGGGGCCGAATAATTTTGCACACCCAATTTTTCAGTTTTTTATTTGTTGAAAACGTTTGAAATATCCAATAAATTTCGTTCCACTTCATGATTGTGTCCCACTTGTTGTTGATTCTTCACAAAAAATTACAGTTTTATATCTTTATGTTTGAAGCCTGAAATGTGGCAAAAGGTCACAAAGTTCAAGGGGGCCAAATACTTTCGCAAGGCACTGTACGTCTCGGGGGTCTCGTAAATTGAATTTTCTTTCATATTCAGAGATGAAAAATTGACATACAGTTTTTTCGTAACTTTAATTATTTGTTTGCTGTGTCTTTCATAAGTTGTGGTAGGACCGTACTAGGTAAGGAACGCTCACAGCCAAATTCCCCGTAGAATGGACGTGTACATCCTCCTTTTCCGTATACAAACACAAATATTGCGGATGTTGTTTCATAAGAGAAATCAACGAGACAGATATCAAACTCAGACATGAACACTAAATTAACTTGCATTTATTATTACTATTATTGTCATTTATTTATTTATTTGTTTTTAACATAGTCGGTGGGGGGGGGGTCACAGATCCAGTATAAATAGCTGCTGGAGACAACGTTGGAGGTTCTGGAGCGTGCTCTGCTTTGCTCTTTTTCAAATGTCTTTGCTTCTTCCTTTCTTACACCTTAAGGATGGACTGGTGAAAGCCAACATGGAAAAGCTGACATTCTATGCTCTGTCAGCTCCAGAGAAGCTTGACCGCATCGGTGCATACCTGTCTGAAAGATTGTCTAGAGATGTGGCTCGACACAGATACGGGTGAGTATTCTCCGTCCGTCAGCGACTGTACCATTGGTCAGAAGTTCTGTGGTGAATATCGTTTTATACTCGGAGGCAATGAAAACACTTTGAAAGTTTGTTTGTTTTTGCTCAGGATCTGACTTGTCAGGTTTGAGTCACAATGGACACCTTGTTCCATGTGAATGGTCATTATGTAAATGAACCTGTTGACTTGTTCTCTTAATAATACATGTAGAGTCCAGTATATGGAATGAATGGTTCTGTAAGTGCAGGTGTTGAAAAGAAGCACTGGTTGTCTTTATATAAACACATGATGAAAGGTACACAACAAACATTGTCAAGTGTCAGTAGGACAACAGTACCCAACAGTACCCAAGAGTACCCAACAGTACCCAACAGTACCCAACAGTACCCAACAGTACCCAACAGTACCCAACAGTACCCAACAGTACCCAACAGCACCCAACAGCACCCAACAGCACCCAACAGCACCCAACAGCACCCAACAGCACCCAACAGCACCCAACAGCACCCAACAGCACCCAACAGCACCCAACAGTACCCAGACCTCAAACCAGGCAGCAACTCCAGAATGTTCAGCAGGTAGAGTGAAGACAACTGTCCCAAAACCACTGCAGACATTTGTTCAGGTCCATGAGGAAACATTGTCCTGCCTGTGTGAATGTTGGTGGAGTCACACCCCAAACTGACTGTTTTTACCTCCATACTGACTGTTTTTACCTCCATACTGACTGTTTTTACTTCCATAATGACTGTTTTTACCTCCATACTGACTGTTTTTACCTCCATACTGACTGTTTTTACTTCCATAATGACTGTTTTTACCTCCATACTGACTGTTTTTACCTCCATACTGACTGTTTTTACCTCCATACTGACTGTTTTTACCTCCATACTGACTGTTTTTACCTCCATACTGACTGTTTTTACCTCCATACTGACTGTTTTTACCTCTATACTGACTGTTTTTACCTCCATACTGACTGTTTTTACCTCTATACTGACTGTTTTTACCTCCATACTGACTGTTTTTACCTTGTACTGTTTTTACCTAATACTGTTTTTACCTCTATACTGACTGTTTTTACCTCTATACTGACTGTTTTTACCTCCATACTGACTGTTTTTACCTCCATACTGACTGTTTTTACCTCTATACTGACTGTTTTTACCTCCATAATGACTGTTTTTACCTCCATACTGACTGTTTTTACCTCCATACTGACTGTTTTTACCTCCATACTGACTGTTTTTACCTCCATACTGACTGTTTTTACCTCTATACTGACTGTTTTTACCTCCATACTGACTGTTTTTACCTCTATACTGACTGTTTTTACCTCTATACTGACTGTTTTTACCTCCATATTGACTGTTTTTACCTCCATACTGACTGTTTTTACCTCCATACTGACTGTTTTTACCTCCATACTGACTGTGTTTACCTCCATACTGACTGTGTTTACCTCCATAATGACTGTTTTTACCTCCATACTGACTGTTTTTACCTCCATACTGACTGTTTTTACCTCCATACTGACTGTTTTTACCTCCATACTGACTGTTTTTACCTCTATACTGACTGTTTTTACCTCCATACTGACTGTTTTTACCTCTATACTGACTGTTTTTACCTCCATACTGACTGTTTTTACCTTGTACTGTTTTTACCTAATACTGTTTTTACCTCTATACTGACTGTTTTTACCTCTATACTGACTGTTTTTACCTCCATACTGACTGTTTTTACCTCCATACTGACTGTTTTTACCTCCATACTGACTGTTTTTACCTCTATACTGACTGTTTTTACCTCCATACTGACTGTTTTTACCTCCATACTGACTGTTTTTACCTCCATACTGACTGTTTTTACCTCTATACTGACTGTTTTTACCTCCATACTGACTGTTTTTACCTCTATACTGACTGTTTTTACCTCTATACTGACTGTTTTTACCTCCATACTGACTGTTTTTACCTCCATACTGACTGTTTTTACCTCCATACTGACTGTTTTATTTCCATACTGACTGTTTTTACCTCCATACTGACTGTTTTTACCTCTATACTGACTGTTTTTACCTCCATACTGACTGTGTTTACCTCCATACTGACTGTGTTTACCTCCATACTGACTGTTTTTACCTCCATACTGACTGTTTTATTTCCATACTGACTGTTTTTACCTCCATACTGACTGTTTTACCTCCATAATGACTGTTTTTACCTCCATACTGACTGTTTTTACCTCCATACTGACTGTGTTTACCTCCATACTGACTGTTTTTACCTCCATACTGACTGTTTTTACCTCCATACTGACTGTTTTTACCTCCATACTGACTGTGTTTACCTCCATACTGACTGTTTTTACCTCCATACCGACTGTTTTTACCTTGTACTGTTTTTACCTAATACTATTTTTACCTCCATACTGACTGTTTTTACCTCCATACTGACTGTTTTTACCTTGTACTGTTTTTACCTAATACTATTTTTACCTCCATACTGACTGTTTTATTTCCATACTGACTGTTTTTACCTCCATACTGACTGTTTTTACCTCCATACTGACTGTTTTACCTCCATAATGACTGTTTTTACCTCCATACTGACTGTTTTTACCTCCATACTGACTGTTTTTACCTCCATACTGACTGTTTTACCTCCATACTGACTGTGTTTACCTCCATACTGACTGTTTTTACCTCCATACTGACTGTTTTATTTCCATACTGACTGTTTTTACCTCCATACTGACTGTGTTTACCTCCATACTGACTGTTTTTACCTCCATACTGACTGTTTTTACCTTGTACTGTTTTTACCTAATACTATTTTTACCTCCATACTGACTGTTTTTACCTCCATACTGACTGTTTTTACCTCTATACTGACTGTTTTTACCTCCATACTGACTGTTTTTACCTCTATACTGACTGTTTTTACCTCTATACTGACTGTTTTTACCTCCATATTGACTGTTTTTTACCTCCATACTGACTGTTTTTACCTCCATACTGACTGTTTTTACCTCCATACTGACTGTGTTTACCTCCATACTGACTGTGTTTACCTCCATAATGACTGTTTTTACCTCCATACTGACTGTTTTTACCTCCATACTGACTGTTTTTACCTCCATACTGACTGTTTTTACCTCCATACTGACTGTTTTTACCTCTATACTGACTGTTTTTACCTCCATACTGACTGTTTTTACCTCTATACTGACTGTTTTTACCTCCATACTGACTGTTTTTACCTTGTACTGTTTTTACCTAATACTGTTTTTACCTCTATACTGACTGTTTTTACCTCTATACTGACTGTTTTTACCTCCATACTGACTGTTTTTACCTCCATACTGACTGTTTTTTACCTCCATACTGACTGTTTTTACCTCTATACTGACTGTTTTTACCTCCATACTGACTGTTTTTTACCTCCATACTGACTGTTTTTACCTCCATACTGACTGTTTTTACCTCTATACTGACTGTTTTTACCTCCATACTGACTGTTTTTACCTCTATACTGACTGTTTTTACCTCTATACTGACTGTTTTTACCTCCATACTGACTGTTTTTACCTCCATACTGACTGTTTTTACCTCCATACTGACTGTTTTATTTCCATACTGACTGTTTTTTACCTCCATACTGACTGTTTTTACCTCTATACTGACTGTTTTTACCTCCATACTGACTGTGTTTACCTCCATACTGACTGTGTTTACCTCCATACTGACTGTTTTTACCTCCATACTGACTGTTTTATTTCCATACTGACTGTTTTTACCTCCATACTGACTGTTTTACCTCCATAATGACTGTTTTTACCTCCATACTGACTGTTTTTACCTCCATACTGACTGTGTTTACCTCCATACTGTTTTTACCTCCATACTGACTGTTTTTACCTCCATACTGACTGTTTTTACCTCCATACTGACTGTGTTTACCTCCATACTGACTGTTTTTACCTCCATACCGACTGTTTTTACCTTGTACTGTTTTTACCTAATACTATTTTTACCTCCATACTGACTGTTTTTACCTCCATACTGACTGTTTTTACCTTGTACTGTTTTTACCTAATACTATTTTTACCTCCATACTGACTGTTTTATTTCCATACTGACTGTTTTTACCTCCATACTGACTGTTTTTACCTCCATACTGACTGTTTTACCTCCATAATGACTGTTTTTACCTCCATACTGACTGTTTTTACCTCCATACTGACTGTTTTTACCTCCATACTGACTGTTTTACCTCCATACTGACTGTGTTTACCTCCATACTGACTGTTTTTACCTCCATACTGACTGTTTTATTTCCATACTGACTGTTTTTACCTCCATACTGACTGTGTTTACCTCCATACTGACTGTTTTTACCTCCATACTGACTGTTTTTACCTTGTACTGTTTTTACCTAATACTATTTTTACCTCCATACTGACTGTTTTTACCTCCATACTGACTGTTTTTACCTCCATACTGACTGTTTTTACCTCCATACTGACTGTTTTTACCTCCATACTGACTGTTTTTACCTCTATACTGACTGTTTTTACCTCCATACTGACTGTTTTTACCTCTATACTGACTGTTTTTACCTCCATACTGACTGTTTTTACCTTGTACTGTTTTTACCTAATACTGTTTTTACCTCTATACTGACTGTTTTTACCTCTATACTGACTGTTTTTACCTCCATACTGACTGTTTTTACCTCCATACTGACTGTTTTTACCTCCATACTGACTGTTTTTACCTCTATACTGACTGTTTTTACCTCCATACTGACTGTTTTTACCTCCATACTGACTGTTTTTACCTCCATACTGACTGTTTTTACCTCCATACTGACTGTTTTTACCTCCATACTGACTGTTTTTACCTCTATACTGACTGTTTTTACCTCTATACTGACTGTTTTTACCTCCATACTGACTGTTTTTACCTCCATACTGACTGTTTTTACCTCCATACTGACTGTTTTATTTCCATACTGACTGTTTTTACCTCCATACTGACTGTTTTTACCTCTATACTGACTGTTTTTACCTCCATACTGACTGTGTTTACCTCCATACTGACTGTGTTTACCTCCATACTGACTGTTTTTACCTCCATACTGACTGTTTTATTTCCATACTGACTGTTTTTACCTCCATACTGACTGTTTTACCTCCATAATGACTGTTTTTACCTCCATACTGACTGTTTTTACCTCCATACTGACTGTGTTTACCTCCATACTGACTGTTTTTACCTCCATACTGACTGTTTTTACCTCCATACTGACTGTTTTTACCTCCATACTGACTGTGTTTACCTCCATACTGACTGTTTTTACCTCCATACCGACTGTTTTTACCTTGTACTGTTTTTACCTAATACTATTTTTACCTCCATACTGACTGTTTTTACCTCCATACTGACTGTTTTTACCTTGTACTGTTTTTACCTAATACTATTTTTACCTCCATACTGACTGTTTTATTTCCATACTGACTGTTTTTACCTCCATACTGACTGTTTTTACCTCCATACTGACTGTTTTACCTCCATAATGACTGTTTTTACCTCCATACTGACTGTTTTTACCTCCATACTGACTGTTTTTACCTCCATACTGACTGTTTTACCTCCATACTGACTGTGTTTACCTCCATACTGACTGTTTTTACCTCCATACTGACTGTTTTATTTCCATACTGACTGTTTTTACCTCCATACTGACTGTGTTTACCTCCATACTGACTGTTTTTACCTCCATACTGACTGTTTTTACCTTGTACTGTTTTTACCTAATACTATTTTTACCTCCATACTGACTGTTTTTACCTCCATACTGACTGTTTTTACCTCCATACTGACTGTTTTTACCTCCATACTGACTGTGTTTACCTCCATACTGACTGTTTTTACCTCCATACTGACTGTTTTATTTCCATACTGACTGTTTTATTTCCATACTGACTATTTTTACCTCCATACTGACTGTGTTTACCTCCATACTGACTGTTTTTACCTTGTACTGTTTTTACCTAATACTATTTTTACCTCCATACTGACTGTGTTTACCTCCATACTGACTGTTTTTACCTCCATACTGACTGTTTTTACCTCTATACTGACTGTTTTATTTCCATACTGACTGTTTTATTTCCATACTGACTGTGTTTACCTCCATACTGACTGTTTTTACCTTGTACTGTTTTTACCTAATACTGTTTTTACCTCCATACTGACTGTTTTTTAAATTGATATTTGAATGTGTGTTATATTCAGTGTTGTGATATTTAATTTTACAACTCGTGCTCATTATGTTTAATACATGTGTTTATTATTGTATAAGTTGAGACAAATGTAATTCCTCAAAATCAACCCAATATATTGAAATTGTTAAAATAAAAAACTAACTTCCAGTAAAAAAAAAATGGAATCCAAACTGGTGTTGCATGTTCGTTGCCTATGAGTGTGTAATAATTATATGCACTGTATGTTCAGCACCTTGTTTTGGCCTCGGCCTTTATTGCTTAGATGAGATTACAAAAAAAGAGAATAAATAAAAGGTTACTGGATCCTTACCTCTGCCAAGAAAGTTCTACGATCACTCATGTTTGTTAATCCACCTGTTTGTCAGCAAGACAATGTTCAAACTGCACTGATGATCATAAAAGTTGATAGATGGGGTTAGTATGGCATGGGCCCAGTATAAACTATAAACCTCTAAAATTTTGAAGTACATTCATCAAAAGTGGACGAGACGGGCCTGGACTAGCTGAGAAATAAATAAAAACAAAACTGGTAATCTTTCTAAAAGATTCATAAAACAATTTACAAATTCTGAGTTTTGTGAGGAAACTTAACTGTGACACCAAGTGACGGGAATTTTTGAGGTGTGTTTGTGGTTTAATCATGGTGACGAGTGACAGGAAATATGGACGTGAGGCCTTGGAACTTGGAGAGCGTCCTAGTTTTTATGATGTTTCTGAACAGTGTGTGCTTCTTTCATATAGCACAGACTTTGATGTAATTATGACTCATGGAAAAGAGGTGTCGTGATGACTCTTTTCCAATGCAAACACCGTATAAAAGACTACATTCACATTTGGCAGATTCTTGCTGAATCTGTTCGCCATTTAAGTCTCCACATTTCATCTGCAACAGCCTCCCACATTTTATTTATTTTGCCATTAAAGTCAGACTGCAGGGGTGTCAGACAGACACCCCCTGTCCTGCCTGTTTTTACCTCCATAATGACTGTTTTTACCTCCATACTGACTGTTTTTACCTCCATACTGACTGTTTTACCTCCATAATGACTGTTTTTACCTCCATACTGACTGTTTTTACCTCCATACTGACTGTTTTTACCTCCATACTGACTGTTTTTACCTCCATACTGACTGTTTTTACCTCCATACTGACTGTTTTACCTCCATACTGACTGTTTTTACCTCCATACTGACTGTTTTTACCTCCATACTGACTGTTTTACCTCCATAATGACTGTTTTTACCTCCATACTGACTGTTTTTACCTCCATACTGACTGTTTTTACCTCCATACTGACTGTTTTTACCCCATACTGACTGTTTTTACCTCCATACTGACTGTTTTTACCTCCATACTGACTGTTTTTACCTCCATACTGACTGTTTTTACCCCATACTGACTGTTTTTACCTCATACTGACTGTTTTTACCCCATACTGACTGTTTTTTACCTCCATACTGACTGTTTTATTTCCATACTGACTGTTTTTACCTCCATACTGACTGTTTTTACCCCATACTGACTGTTTTTACCTCCATACTGACTGTTTTTACCCCATACTGACCGTTTTTCCTCCATACTGACTGTTTTTACCCCATACTGACTGTTTTTACCTCCATACTGACCGTTTTTACCCCATACTGTTTTTACCCCATACTGACTGTTTTTACCTTCAGCTTGAATTGGTCTGAACTAAAGTGATTATTAATATCTTAATATTTATTTTTGCACTTCATAAATTCATCCCAAGGACCAGACCAGACCCTTTGGGTAGACCAGATTTGGTCCACGGGCCGCATGTTTGACACCCATGATGTACCGTATGCTGTTTATTTGTCATCCACATGTTTGTGTTCATCCCTGTCCTTTGCAGGTATGTGTGCATCGCCATGGAGGCTCTGGACCAGCTGTTGATGGCCTGTCACTGCCAGAGCATCAACCTGTTTGTGGAGAGTTTCCTCAAGATGGTTCGCAAGCTCTTAGAGTCAGACAAACCCAACTTACAAATACTAGGAACCAACTCAGTGAGTCTGCGGGATCTTTCTTTTTTTTCCAATCTAATCCATTTTTATTTATAGACAATGAATTTCAAAGTTCACCAGAGATGTTATGATGGCCCTGAACGCACCACCCCCGTGTTTAGAATTAGCGTGTTGTTGCTAATCACCCTCTTTTTTCCAACTCTAGTTCATATCCTCCTGGTTTATTACTGTGTGTAAATGACACAAGGTCAGATTAATAACAATACAGTTGAATAGATATTATCATAGTGTATTGTTTATCTGTGCATAAGTTAATGCTGTTTAACGCTGGTGTGTTGTTGAAGCTAATAATAAGCTAGCTGTCATCTGTGTGACTCATACAGTCGTCTACGGTCTTTTCCCCATCAGGCTTAAAATGAATCATTTAAATATGGAAAAAAATCGTAAAACTAAAAATCCTGATACTTATGTGAATCGATTTTTTTCTCCCACCCCTAGTACTTAAGTCTATTCTTTTAGGTATCTGTACTTTACTTGAGTATTTATTTTTCCGGCAACTTTTTACTTTTACTCCCTACACTTTTGCATAAATATCTGTACTTTATACTCTTTACATTTATATAAATATCTGTACTTTATACTCTTTACATTTATATAAATATCTGTACTTTATACTCTTTACATTTATATAAATATATGTACTTTATACTTTTTATTCTCAGAATAGACTCATTACTTTTTCAAACTAAACAGATGTGACAGTATAAAAAATAAGTCACTTCAGAGACAAAATAAGAGGAACTGTGGCTTTTTATCTCACAATTTTAACATTTTATCTTTAAATTATGCTTTTTTTAAATCTCATATTTATAATTAAAAAAATAAAAATCTCATGATGACTTTTTATCTCAATTGTGACTTTCTTCTTTTATTTTTTCCTAAAGTTCCTGTCCATATCCACAAAACTGAGTGAATGTAAGCCTATCAAACACATTATCTACATAGTAACTCACTTTTAAATGCTTTATTTTAGATACTTTTGAAACAGATTTGTCCTGGTTAAATAAACATTATTGTGTTCATGGCAAAAAAAAGTTTAAATTTTTACTTTTGTACTTTACTGTAATTCAGAAGTTGTACTTTTTTTTTGCTTTCACTTAAGTATAGGAGTACAGAATGTGAGTACTTTTAAGTATTAATTTTTCTGTGAATAGGACATAAATGTCTATGACTGAATAAAGGGTGCTTATGTCGTCTGTAAGGATTTCCAGGCGTGATAAATGGTTGCAGTTGGTCACAGATGGTATGTGGATTTTATGCTACAGTAAATATTTTTATTAGAAAAACTAGTAGTCCCTAGATTCATTAAAAAAGACAGAAGCACCTACTTCACTGATATAAATCCATGAAAATACCCACACACTTACCCGAGTGTGTTTGTAACTGATCGTTGACATGGGAAATTTACTTTCCTAATACGACGGTACAAATGAAAATGAAGAAACATTGTCCTTGGGAGGAATACCTTGTTTGTATTTGAAAGAGATGAAGGGTGGGGGTGTGATGAGTACTCTCTGATGTGGGGAGCTGCTATTAGCGCGGTTGGCTGGGTTAGCAGAGGACACATAACGGAAATCAGATTAGCTGCAGACTATACTGGGAAAGCTCTGCAGTCATGTCCACAGATTGACCAGACACGCCAGCCTCTCACTCATAATCTTCCTGCTATCTATCTCGCATGAACTCACTCATGTTTGTGTATTTAGGACAAACGCACTCATTCAGACGTGCACACGCTCACTAGAGCTCCGGAACTAACGGCCGACATTTCTCTAGTATTAATCCAGAGCCGTTGACTGTCGTATTAAAAGTGAGAAAATTAATTCATTCTGTTCTATGTGGCATCAGAAGCAAAAACTATATTTCCAGTCTTAGTCACAGGTGGTAAAAGTACTCACATTCTGTACTTGCGTAGAAGTACAATTACCAGTGTGAAAGTATACTGGTGAAAGTAGAAGTACTGATTCAAAACTGTAATAAAGGGGAAAAAAGTAAAAAGTGCAACTGCAGTTTTTTTTTTGTCATGGATGACATAATCCTTATTTAACCAGGAAAAATATAAAAAAAATAAAGCCTTTAAAAGTGAGTTAGTGTGTAGATAATGTGTTTGATCGGGTCACAGTATTTAGTTTGGGGGTATGGACAGGAAATAGAGAGGAAAAAAATGGGGGAAAATGTCATTGTTGAGTAAAAAGTCATCATTTGGAGATTAAAAAAAAGTCAAAAATATGAGATTTTGAAAAAAGCATACTTAATAGATAAAAAATCATAAATGAGATTTAAAACAAACCATAATTATAAGATAAAGTCCAAATGATGACGAAAACTCATAAATATGAGATAAGAAATACATAATTATAAGATGAGGTTGAAATTCTGAGATAAAAAGTTACAATCATGAAATAAGTCATTAATTATGATATAGAAATGTCTCTTCATTGACTTCCCCTCTGAAGTGTCTAGTGTTTTAGCGTTCTGTTTAGGTTGAAAAAGTAACCAGTCTATTCTGAGAATGTAAAGAGTATAAAGTACATATATTTATATAAATGTAAAGAGTATAAAGTACATATATTTATATAAATGTAAAGAGTATAAAGTACATATATTTATATAAATGTAAAGAGTATAAAGTACATATATTTATATAAATGTAAAGAGTATAAAGTACATATATTTATATAAATGTAAAGAGTATAAAGTACAGATATTTATATAAATGTAAAGAGTATAAAGTACATATATTTATATAAATGTAAAGAGTATAAAGTACAGATATTTATATAAATGTAAAGAGTATAAAGTACATATATTTATATAAATGTAAAGAGTATAAAGTACATATATTTATATAAATGTAAAGAGTATAAAGTACATATATTTATATAAATGTAAAGAGTATAAAGTACATATATTTATATAAATGTAAAGAGTATAAAGTACATATATTTATATAAATGTAAAGAGTATAAAGTACATATATTTATATAAATGTAAAGAGTATAAAGTACAGATATTTATATAAATGTAAAGAGTATAAAGTACATATATTTATATAAATGTAAAGAGTATAAAGTACAGATATTTATATAAATGTAAAGAGTATAAAGTACATATCTTTATATAAATGTAAAGAGTATAAAGTACATATATTTATATAAATGTAAAGAGTATAAAGTACATATATTTATATAAATGTAAAGAGTATAAAGTACAGATATTTATATAAATGTAAAGAGTATAAAGTACAGATATTTATATAAATGTAAAGAGTATAAAGTACATATATTTATATAAATGTAAAGAGTATAAAGTACATATATTTATATAAATGTAAAGAGTATAAAGTACATATATTTATATAAATGTAAAGAGTATAAAGTACATATATTTATATAAATGTAAAGAGTATAAAGTACATATATTTATATAAATGTAAAGAGTATAAAGTACAGATATTTATATAAATGTAAAGAGTATAAAGTACAGATATTTATATAAATGTAAAGAGTATAAAGTACATATATTTATATAAATGTAAAGAGTATAAAGTACATATATTTATATACATGTAAAGAGTATAAAGTACATATATTTATGCAATAATGTAGGCAGTAAAAGTAAAAAGTTGCCAGAAAAATACATTGTCAAGTGAAGTACAAATACCTAAACTAAAATCTACTTAAGTACAGTAAGATAGTACTTTTACTTGACTTCCCAGCTCTGACAGGTCTTAGTAGTTCCTAACGTTAGTGTTTTTCTTCAGACTGGTTGTGTTCAGCTGACAGTAGATAAATGCTTGTGTTCTCTTTAGATCCACTTACCTGGACGTTGGCCAGCTTTACTGGCAGTGACACTGGGTGGGTTCACTGATCAACTTAGAGCTTTTTCAAGGGTACTTTAATTCAATTTCGGAATCACTCCAAATCCTCATTTTTCACGTCGTAGGCTTTAGCTTTACTGACGTCTTCTGTAGATGCTCGGTTCTAATCAACTCTGCTCGTGTATAACATCTAAATTTTAGGGGGAAGCCGTTTCCTGCAATTAGCACCCACTTAACTGAATATGTTCAATACAATATTTGCTTCAGGTCATACCCTTCCTGTCACTGCATTATATCTACTTCATCATTTATTAATTGGAATCTGGCGTGTAGTGAATGTCAGTGTGTTTAAACGGTGACATTTTCCGCCCCAGTGGGAGGGCTCCTCTCTAACCCATGCTTTTTCACTCCTAATGAGTTGTTTTGGCAGCACAGTTGGACTTTAATTTCAGACATATTTGCCGTTGGGATTACGCAGGATTTTATTATAGACGGTTCGACTCGAATCAAATTAGCTCTTAATGAACTTCGCTGTTAAGAAGCGGTGGCATTTTAAGTCTCAGAAGAGTTCCTTTTAGATCAGGGGTCCCAAACATGAGGCCCGGGGGCCAAATGCGGACCACCGAAGCTTCCGATGCAGGCCGGATGAATTTGCAAAGTGCAAAAATTCCACAGTCATCTACAGACCAAAATGATCTACAGTAAAATAACCTATATAAAGAATAATGTCTCCAGATTTTCTTCTCGGTTTGGTGTGGGGGGAAAAAAATGATTTCAATACGCCAATAAATAACATTTTCAAATCGTTTTTCTTTGTTTTTAGTCCCTATAAAATCCCCTAGCATCAGCAAATCTAATGTTCTACTGTAGGAGTCTAGTTTCACTCAATGTCACTTTTGACTGGATTTCCCTGAAACTGGTCGACCAATCACGGTGAAGTATAGAGTCTGAGGGCGGGGCTAACAAAGTGACGCTGCAACAATTCTGAGAGAAACAAGTGTGAACAACCACAGAAGAAGAACAACATCGGGTGTCGATTTACTTTTATCAAAGATGAGTGAAGAATGTGAGAAAACCTCAACAATCTTTAAATTATTTTTACAGAAGCGACAACAGTCGTTCAGCTCCATAATCCACCATTTTGTTTAGTCATTCCTAACTTTCTCTGGACTCCTCTGTCAACTTCCCGACGCTCTAACTACATCACCCTAAAGATTACACTGATTTTCCCCCAGTGATCCCCAGCAGAGTCCTGCACGGGTTCGGGTACCCGCGGGTGAACCGCAGATTTTCACGAAACGGGTGAAAAATGTTGTGCTGTGTCGGATAGGGGTTCGGTTCGGGTCGGACGTGGGTGATCGCGGGTCTAATTTGCGGTTCATAGGCTAAAAACTGTTCTTTAGTTTGGACTTGTATAGCTGCCTCCTGTCGGCTTCCTTCTTGATGCGTTTTGCGTGTGCGTGTGTGTGTGTGGCTCACGTATAAAAATAGTTTTTGATTTTATTATTTTTCTGCTCCTGTTTAACAACATTTTTATTTGGCTCTGCCTTGGCTATGTCACTGTTCAGTATATTCGTGGCAATACATTTTGTATTTAAACTGACATTTTCTTCTGGGTTCGGGTCAGATATCGGGTTCATTTATAGCGGGTCGGTTTGGGTGCGGATTTGTAAAAATTTTTTCGTCAGAAAACGGGTCGGATACGGGTTTGAACATGACGGGTACGGGCGGTTGCGGTTTCCCGGCACATCATAAAATTTACGCAGGCGCACTCTGTGTGACCTTAAACAAACATGGCTTTGGACAGTAGGGACAGAGTTGGTGAAAACTTTCTTAAAACACCATCGTCTCTCAAGGCTCCTGTCTGGAAATATTTCCGGTTCCAAAAACAAAAAGACACACGTGTTTAACAAACCCAATGACGTTTCCAAGTTGTGTCAAATGGAAGTGAAGTATTTTGAAAATACGACTAACTGGAACAAGCACTTGCACCTGGAGATCAAGGCGTCCACAGGACAAACAGGACAGACAGTGAAGCTGAAAGAAACTTTAACACTGACAGACAATTCAACACCATCCATGGCGATTGTGGAATTTGTCTGTAAAGACACGCGGCCGTACGCTGTTGTTCTTTTTTTAAACAACACTAATCTGAATGAGATCTGATCGGATAGAATCTTAAAGAATCGATTCTTAATCTTCAGAATCGGAATCAGATTAATTCTTGAAATTTGAGTTGATACCCAGCTCTATTTACCACCACTAGAGTGAGCATGTGAGAGTGAATGAATAACAGATGACTAATGTAAAGTTTTTTGGATGCCCTTGTAAAGCACTATAGAAACATAATCCATTATTATTATTATTTTGTGCTTACTTTCGTTTCAGTTTGTGAAGTTTGCCAACATAGAAGAGGACACGCCATCGTACCACCGCAGTTATGATTTCTTTGTTTCACGCTTCAGCGAGATGTGTCACTCAAGTTTCGAGGACCCTGATATCCGCACTAAGTGAGTGTTCGATTCACTTCATGGCAGCGTTATTATGCAACTTGTATTTTTAGATTACATCAAAAGATCTTAATTTTAGATGACCTCCCTTTCTTGAGCTTTTCTGTCAAATGTTGCTAAATAAAGTTGATCCCCTTTTTGTGAATTGATGTGGTAAAGAAGTGATATTTTAAACTGTTTAAATATAGCCTCTGCAGTACTAACGTTAAACAAGCCAAAAGAACTAGGCGTCACTGTGATGAGATTAAAGAAATCAAAGTCAAATCAAAAATCTAATGGTCTATTTAGAGTTTTGAGTTTCCTGCATCAAACAGGTCCTGTTATCTGTGTGTTCACTGCTGCCTCTAGGATCCGCATGGCGGGAATTAAAGGCCTTCAGGGAGTAGTGAGGAAGACTGTCAATGATGAGCTTCAGGCCAATATCTGGGACCCTCAGCACATGGACAAAATCGTGCCCTCGCTTCTCTTCAACCTGCAGAGTGGGGAGCGTACAGAAAGGTGAGAGTCCAAGATGTTAGGATTGATAAGATTCATCAAGGTTCAAAATCCGTGTATCATTCGTTCATTTGTTTTTCAAATTAAAACCAAAAATAAGACGACAAAAACAAAACATTTCTTCATTATTTGTTTCCAAAACCAAAATGGGAAAAAAAGGGTAACGAAGCATTTTTTTCAGTTTTCCTTTGTGTGATATAAATAATATGTCACAAAAAGATATATTAATATATTGATATAAATAAATGAATAATGAAGGAGGAAAAAAAAGGATAATGGCAGTTTTCAGTTTTATTCAATTTTGACCTGAAGCAAATTGAGTAAACCGGAAAGAAGCGTGACCCTCAGTGACAAAGAGGGAAACCTTCATCTTATTTGGGAAACTAAGAGGGTCACCCTAAGACCTTAAGATATGACCACGGAGAAAAGTGGGATCGTATCATACCATAATGATCTTCAAATCCGGTGGACACATTTGTTTTGGTTAAAGGAATAGTTCACTATTTTCACATGAATTTGTATCGAATCACTGTCTTTACTCTGGTGCACCCATAGTGACTTACCCCTGCGCGTTGTCACTGCTAACAGCTGTGCGCCTCAGCAAACTGCTTTCATCAGTTGTTTGGCAGTGTTAGCGGCTGCTACATGCAGGTGCACAGCTGTTAGCAGTTAAAATACAGTTAGCAATTAAGATACAGTAAACGATCAGAGTATAGGTAGAACCCTCTCAGTTGAACAGAACCGTTTTCAGCCTGGACTTGAACATTGCGTGCGCTAGTCTGTCATCTCTGATAGCAACAGTGAATTATTCTTCCCATGTGTTGCAAGTAGTGTTGCACTGATCGATCGGCTGCCGATCATAATCGGCTGATATTGCCTAAAAATAGCCTCATCGGTGATTGGAAAAATATGCTGATCAACAAGCGGATCATGTAAGGTAAATTACTACAGAAAGAGGTGCATCTCGTCTGGACTGTTTCTGTCATTTTAAAAATATAGTTAGATAATTAGTAGTAGAAGTTTGGGACCATTTTGCGCTGCGTAAGGGAGACAAAAGTCTGCCCACGGCTGAATAGCATTAGCATTCGTATAGCACTACCTTATTTGCTACAACACCTGAAGCAAATGCATTCACGTTTCAACATCACTTTGTCAAAGCTGACTCAGAGCTTATATGTTTTGCTAACTGGTGAGTATTAGCATCTGTTAGCATGTAGTCTCACATGTTGTAATTATTTTAAGCAAATGTTCCAAGGTAGTGTTATTATTAGGCTACAACTGCACTTGCACACATCTCAAAACACCTGAGTCTTCTCTCGTCCCCGTTCATTGATTGATCTAGTTTAACCCTTTAACTGATCAGACATTATTTCAGGTAAATGTGCTGCTGTGAATTTGTCCTAAAAGCTGCTGTGCAGGAAAATCACAACAAAAGTGTAAACCATAGTAAAAACAAACACATCCCAAAGCATTTATTTTTAGTTTAACTCACTGCTTTATTTTGCTCCATTGTATGTTGACAATTCTGAATATTTATAATAACTCATACATATAGAACAGTCACCAATGATGCACCAGAAGTTACAGTTTTAAGAAAGGGAATTCATCTGATCACTCAATTAATTGATGAAAAAAATTGACAGAATGCTCAATTACAAAAAACCGTTACAGCCCTAGATGCAACTATCAAATAGTTTAATGTAGGGCTGCAGCTACACATACCTAGATGAAAAGTATGGACATTTAATATTCCTATTGTGATCGGCAATCGGCAGACCAAGTTTTTTGGTGATCGGTATCGGTGATTGGGCCATCACTAGTTGCAAGAGTAAAGTTTTAGGCTCCTCCGGGGGATTCATTGTGTCATAAACTGTAACTGTTGATAAGACAGAACACGAACAATAAGTTTAGGTGTGATGTCTTTATGAAATGTAAAAATGAACGTTTTCTACATTATTTATTATTTATTCCCTGTCTTGTTAAGAAGTAAACGTTCTTCACTTCTATAGTTCTGTTCCACCTTCATGGTTCAAAGCTCTTTACATTAGCCTCACATTCACCCATTCACACACACTCATACACCAGTAGGTTTCTAAGGTTCTGTCAGTCCTACTGGGAGACTCAGTCAGGGTTCAGTGTCTTTGCCCAAGGACACTTTGACATGTCGACAGCCAGAGCTGGGATGCGGACCGCCAACCTTTCGGTCATTGGACGATCCCCTCTACCAACTGAATCACAGCCGCCCATGTGGAAAGAAGTCTAATCTTTTGAATCACATAGCCTCATATTCTTTCTGCGGATATTGAATTGTACCGTGATAAATGACAGTGTACCATACTGCATGGTAATGTGGGTGAATCATATTGTTTGAAATTGGCAGATGCTTTATGTTTATATGCTCACTCGCTCAATGCATCAGATCTTTGGCACCAGAGTCAGTTGCATAATGCATCAGCCTCACTGATAGAGCTGCACATCACAAGTAATTATCTTAACATACTGAGCAAGTACTATTTGTTAGATTCCAACTGTGGAGGTCCTAAGGTTCAGCTTAATATGACTTATGTAACGGTTATCTTAAGTTCACTTGATCACTTGACCGTTTGCACCTTTTTACTTCATATGTGTTGGATGTGCATTTAATGTGAATATATGAAAGATACGTGATCTTAAAGTACTGTGAGGATAAGAACATAAAGAATAGATGAAGCTTAACATCATTAATATTATATAGTGTGTTGTGTAGATATTCTACATAGGGCTGTAACTAATGATTATTTTAATAGTCGACTATTGAAACTGTTAGTCTGACTAATCGGATGATTACACAATTTTTCCTTAAATTACCACAGAGTTAATTTCATTATATGCTAAATGATAATAAACACAAAAAATATTGGTACAATGAAAATACATGTTTTATTGAACATACTGCAGATTTGCACAAACGTTCAATAAAAATGTCCTCTATCTAAAACCAGTTAGACACAGTGCTGGGTGTGAACGTCTGCCTCGTCTGCAGGAAGGGCTCCATGATGCCTCGTCGTTAAGACTGCACAAGTTTAATTTAAAGTATGTTTGTCAGACACACTGGCATAAAGCTCAAGCTCTCTTGTGTAACAAAAATAGGCTTATAAATGTACAGTGTTGTCATAAAAACTGTATTGGCTTGAATGTTACTTGACTCATACTGAGGTGAGTCAGACTGCGTTTCGTTCAACTGTTTAAATGTTGGTGCATCAGCGAGGTACTGCCCTGACACACCAGGTCTGCTTTACAAACCTCTCCAGTATCTTTTTATTCACCATATCCAGGCTAAAACGCTCCCACACTTTTTCTAAAGTTTTTGTACGAGTACCTGATGCTGATGCCGTCATTTCTGTATGTTACCACTCACAGACACAGATGCTAATATGCATAAGCGACTCTCGGCAGAGATTATAATCAAGTGAGATGCCTCACTCTAGCCACATTTACATTACCCTTGGAAATTCACAAAATGTATGTGTTACTATAAAAAAACTGGTAATGGAAACACCTACATTTAGAAAAAACACTTGAATATTAGTAAAAAGTTTTTCCGTTTGCATGACGTGGATTTCCAGACGTTTAGATATTCTGATATATCGCAAAAGCGCAATCGAAACACTTTTTCTGCAATTTACATCACAGGACATGTCGCACATTTTTACATGATCACTTCTCTCAGAGTGAAAATGGTGCAATACACATGGACATAGGAGGAGTCAGAGACTTTTCAGGAAATAATTAAAAACCCAACTGTCATTTTAGAGACAAACGGCAGAGAAATGCAGCGTGATATCAACGACATGGAAAAGTCCATCCTCCAGCAGTGAAATCTCACGGGATGATATTTCACGAGAGTTTTGACGCTCCTGTCTAGAACAACCGTCAATGGAAACACGTTGAAAGCGCAAATATATATATTGCTATTGTTCTGCGCGAAACTGTAATGGAAACACAGCTTCTGTTGGAAAAAAAATGCATCTGGTGACAATAGTCAACAATGGAATTCATTGTTGACTATTTCTATTATCGATTTTTGTCGACAACGTTGACTAATTGTACAGGTTGATCTTGTGTATATTGTAACATGTAAATCACAAAATCATGACTTTAGTTGAAGTGTTGGGTCTGTAATCGCTGCACATTAACCCAGTCATGCCATCTCACATGCAGTGAGGAAGTTGATGACCTAAAATATGTCGGATTTGACCTGCTATGACTGAACTCGCACAGTCCAGTCATTGGTGTTTGTTTTACGTTAGGCCATGTTTGTCCCGGCAGTCTAGCCAGCCATCACCCGCATCATTTATCATCATCGTCATCAGCGAGGAAACCCACTGACAGCTCAGCTCCTCTTTTGAGCATCTGTTTGCCCCCCCCCTGCGGCAATGAAGGACGAAGGCTACCGTCGAGTCAGGGGATGAAACCTCGGGGATGGACAGAAATAGTGCCAGAAACTGAAGAACAACAGAATCAAAGGGCTTCAGAGCTGTTGGATGGTAGTGTTACTTGGAAAGGGAAATATTAAGAGTCTGGAACCTCCCATCCTTGGCAGCGTTCCACGTGCTGAAATTCACTTTGACGTCACTGCTGAGATCTGAAGGTTAGGGGAGGCAAGGGGGAGGGCAGAGAGGAGTACGCCAAGAGATTGGATGGAGCATGGATAATAGAAAAGAGAATGGGGGGAATATGAGAGGTTGTTGGAATAAAGGACAAACATTGTTCTTCCCTCTCAGCTTATTGCCAGTATAATCTTCTGTTCGTCCTCTTTTAGATGCAATAAAAATCTCTACATTAATCCCCACGTACATCAACAGGCTCATTTAAAGGTCAATTCCAAAACACCTGAGTCAAACCTCTCGTAATAGTTTATTTAAAAGGGGATTAGATCTGTCCCTGAAGCCATAGTTTGTTTTCTTCTATTTCACCATCTATTATCTAACATGATGGATGTTACTGTGAAATTAAATTTGACACCTCTGCCCTCTAGTAAAATATTTTTTCAAACTATTTGGCATTGTTACAACACGGGGATAAATCGGTTTGCCACTGGGCGTTTCTGGGTTCGTACAGATTGAAAGGAAGTGGAATTAATTAAGAGACACTCTGGTGTTACGTAATGGTTGAGATTTGCTCTTCAGAGAAAATGTTTTTGTTTGGAGTTCAAAAGAAGTCATATGAAATGTTTTATCATTTCATTAGAAAGGAAAAGACGTCTCTATGTAAAAACGCCCTTATGGATACCCATCTGATTTTAGTACTTTTAGGCTGAATCCCATTTCACCCCTTAGCCCCACCCCTTACCCCTTCAAATAGGCTATAAGGGGTAGGGCTTGAAAAACAACCCATATGAATTGGGACACTTGCCTACGTCATCAATTCACTCCACCACCAAAACCCACAACTTTAACCAGAAGTAAACAAACACGTCTGCTGCTGTAGTTGTGGCGTTCTCCTGGATATGAACATATTTTTACTGTTCAAATGTATTTTTATTGTCAAACAGCATATATATATATATATATATATATATATATATATATATATATATATATATATATATATATATATATATAATACAGACAGATTTTTCTGTAATCGGTTTGTTTTTTGTTTTTTACAAGGCAAACAGAACCATGCAGGTCAATATGAAGTGAACATAAAAGTAAATAAGCAGGAACAAAGTGACCCAAAGTATATATACACATAAAACAAAAACAACTTAATTAAAGGAAGAAAATGAAAATAAAAAGTAAAATAAAAAAATAAAAAAATAAAAATAAAATTAAAAAGTGGGGGGTGGGGGGTCGTTCTATTCAGGAGGTGTGATTGTTGACCTGTCCAAAAAGTCCAGGAATGGTTGCCATATTGTGTAGAACTTGCCTTCAGAGCCACGGACCGTGTGTCTTATTTTTTCCAAATTCAGACATGACGTCACATCCTTTATCCACTGTGAATGCGAAGGGGGTTGAGATTCTTTCCACTTACTGAGGATTGCACGTCTGGCCAAGAGCAATAGAAACTTTAAAATAATTTGGCTTGTATTTGGCTGATTGAAATTTGAGGCCACTCCAAAAATGGCAAGCATTTGGTGGTGTTTAATTTGAAACTGCAATACGTGTTTGTGTCAAATACAGAGCACCAGAAAGTTGTCAGTGAGGGACAGGACCAGTACATATGGAGTAAAGTGCCAGGCGCACTACCACACTTTCCACAAGTTGGGTCTACATCTGGATAAATGCTCGCCAGCCTAACTTTGGACAAATGAACTCGATGAACAATCCTGAACTGGATAAAAGCACGACGAGCACACATCGATATGGTATGAACCCGGCCAAGGATAGAGTCCCACAGTTCGTTTGTAAATGTAATCTTAAAATCTTGTTCCCACTTTAATTTGATGGTATCTAAAGCCGAGCATTGGAAACCTGATATTAGATTATAGAGGGCTGATATAATGCCCTTACGGGAAGGTTTCATTGATAGTATGTCCTCGATATGATTGATGGGTGGTTTTTCAGGAAATTGGGCAGTCATGGCCTGCACGAAGTGTCTGACTTGGAGAAAGCGAAAAAAGTATGAAGAGGGGATTCCAAATTTAGTAGAAAGTTGTGAAAAACTAGCAAACTGTACTTCATTATATAACGTGGCGAATGATTTTAGGCCTTTTCGGTTCCATAAATGAAATGCACTATCTGAGGTTGATGGGACAAATAAGTGATTTGCAGCGATTGGGCTTTGAAGGGACAAAGACTGGAGGCCAAAGTGTTTCCTAAATTGAAGCCAGATTTTAAGCGACTGACAAACTGTCCTGTTATGACTAGCGGCAGAGATAGTAACTAACTACTTTATACAAAATAAAAATACATAAATACAAGTTCCGGAAAAAAAAAAATGCATACACACACACAACATAGACTAATTATAGTACAACCACCTTATATATGGGTGTAAGGGGGCAAATCAGCAGCCACTATTAAAAAGTGTGATGGCTGTAGGCTGGGTGCAATTTTCTTGGGGGGGGGGGGGGGGGTATGTTCATCACCATAGGGTCCTGTGGTGTATGTCTTTCTGACGGCTTAAACACAAAATGCCTGAAAGAGGAACGTCACATGCAGCAAAGTCTGGGGGGAACCACCTTCCCTCTGACCATTCCTGACCCACCCTGAGCCGGTTGTGGCGCAGCGCCCCAGAAGAAATGTGCCTGGCGGGGGCAAAAGCCAGACCAGGGGAGAGGTCCACGTGTCCATATGTGGTCCGTCTGGAGACGGGTCTCATGCACTCAGTTTGACCGGACGCCGGCCGGGGTGAACTGAACCCCAGTCCCGGGCGCACCACTGTACCCTGCCCTCACACTTGGGCAGAAAAAAAGGCCACATGAACTCCACCACCAGAGAAAATTATTGTTTTTAAATGTTTATGTAGTGATTTGAGCCTCATTTATGTTATTCGTGTGGGAATGAGGGTCATAACATCCAACGCAAGCTTTTTTCTGTGGACCCCCCTCCCCTGTTTTTTTGTTTTTTTCTTTCTAAATCGCACCATGGCTGTAGGGACAAAGGATCTCCTGAACCTCTCAGTCCGGCAGCACAATGTGATGAGACTCCCACTGCCGTTGCTGCTGCTCTGTCCTTCTAGGATGTGGTGTAGTGGGTGTTTGGTAGTGTCCAGTATTCCCAGCAGCTTCCTGCTTATCTGCCACTCCACCACACTTCTGAGAGGGTCCAGCCCCTGCCCAGCACAGACTTCTGCAGTTCTTGTCTGAGATGCCGCTCCCCCAACAAACAGCAGCGTAGAGCAATGTACTGGCTTTGAAACTAGCAAGTATTCACGAGAACAAAAGGCACTGGTGACAGCTCCACCTACAGCTGAACATCTCCTGACTGAAAACAGGTTGCAGGTTGTCATTATCCTCCCAACCAAACCTTTACTTGGTCATAATTAGTCAGAGTTGTATGTGAAGACTGCCACCACTGTGTTAAAGGTGTTCTTCTCAACTAATCATGAGCAATTTTTTACTTTAGTTTACTTTATTTCAATTGTGTCACAGAGTAAAAAAAAAAACAACCCAAGGAATGAAACAGAGGAATAAATAAATAACAGCAGTCAGAGTTGTCATACAGTTCTATAACACATTTGAAAGGAAGTGGGAGGAAGTAAAACCTCTCAAAGCCCACTCGTCACAACAAAACTGACATTATGTTAAAATGAAAAGATACTAAATGTAAAGAGCAACAAAACAGTACAGATTGATTAGTGGTGAAAGGGAAAAGGGGAGAAAGAGGAAGGAGTGGGGGGGGGAATGATAATTATAGCAACACAGAAATATACACTGTCTATCCAAAAATACAGTATTTGACTGAACCATCTTTCGTTTGGATTTCAAGAGACGATTACTTTAACTTTTTTTCACAATAAGGTTTATCGAAAAAAAAAAATTGCATTCATTTTTGATTATTGATGACGATGATCAGACCACTGCATCAACTCTTCATCATCCCAAATTAGAGTCTGGACTTTTTGGAGGCAAATTTTTGTGTGAAAATTATGTCTGATGGTCCCTGCTCAGTCCTGGTTCGTGGTGGTGTCCAATCTGTTACAGACATGAGAGGACACTTACTGCATCAGTTAGATTAAATAACTAGTTCCAGTTGAAACATTACTAACCACTGAAGTAGTATTTACCTAGCCTAGCCGCGCTAGACCGTAGGTTTCCATCTTTGTCACTGCGAGTCACACGAATTTCCGGTTTACTCAACTTGCTTCAGGTCAAAATTGGATCAAATGGAAAATGGCCGTTATCTGTTTTTTCCAATATTTAAACACAAAAACTGCATCATTACCTATTTTTTCATTTCGGTTTTGGAAACATGAAGAAACAACTTGTTTCATTGTTTTATTTTGAAAAACGAATGAATGAACGATACACAGATTTTCTTACAGGGCCATTAGTGTATGAAGACACAAGCCTTGAGAGGACCAGGCAAACTCATGGCCCGGTCAAAAGTGCGTACCCCAAAAAAGTCCTGGAACCAGTGTAGTGGAAACGCGCCTAAAAATAATAATAATGTCAATAGTTTAATTTACTAATATTATTGTTACTGTGGAAGTGGCAGCAGTGGAGGCAGATACAACAGCCATGACCCACGAATCCGACCAGCCACAGGGCACACCTCCAAACCCAACCACAAACAAACAATCCCAGAAATAGATCATGTCCCTGTCATCCCCTTTGCCTTACACCAGGGGTGTCAAACTCATTTTAGTTCAGGGGCCACATTCGTATTAATATGGTATAAAGTGGGCCGGACCAGTAAAATAATATAAATAATAAGATAAAAATGTATGAAATAATGTTAACGGCAAAGATTTCTGTGTTTTTGAGTGAAGAAAAAAGCCAAATTCTCCAATAAAAATGGTCACATCTACAAATTGTACATGAACGTAACACAAACAAATATGAACAACCTGTAAATTCTTAAGAAAAATAATAATCCACTTTAGATTGAATTGGCATCAATGATATGAACTACTTTGATTATTAATTAACTTCAGTGTAATTGTTGCATTTCACACATTCATCCCAGGGGCCAGACTGGACCCTTTGGCGGGCCGCATTTGGCCCCCGGGCCTTATGTTTGACACCTTTGCCTTACACCCTTCATGTTGAGCATTTTTAACGTCAATTTTCTTTCTCAGTCAGACCAGTAAAAAATATTGTACAAATACTTCTTTGACACCAAGCTTATAGCCTTGAGTTGTTTCTTTTTGGGCTGTTTTCTATTGCCTCTTAAATTTCAGGCTTTTTTATGTAACATACTTAAGCTACAAAGCCGCTTCTCTTCCACTGCAGCAGGCAAGATGAAAGAGTCGGCCTGTTAATAAATAATGTCATCATTGGAGGACCACCCGGGGCTAGTCATGACTAAGATAGAGTTGTGGCAGTGACATTAACTATGTATGAGGACAGTGGAAGCCCTGACCAGGCATGTACCAACACATCTGTGAACTGTACAAGTGGACAAGACATGTTTCCAACTGTGATCACACACATGTAGCCAACACAGACACTTAATTTCCACTGTGGACAAACTGCAGAGGACAAAGACGTCTTACGAGTGAAAGCACTGAGTAGTGGCTAAATGACTTGTCCCACGATTTAGGCTACGTTTATACAGAGATGATGTAAACAGAAGATGCGAAAGTAGCGACTCATCTTGAGTTATTCATCCGCGTTTAGACGAGTGTATTCAGGAAATCCTTGTTTATACGAAGATTTAAGAGAGGGCAAAATACAATTGGATATGCATGTCCTTTTCTGTCATATGTATTCCGTCTTTGTTGGGCTATGGTATATGTGTAATTTCTGTACAATAGCTGAAATGACTCCTGTACATTTACTAGAGCTGGGTTAGGGTTAGTTTGTTTATTGTTTTACCTGCTCAGCGTATGAATGTAACATGAACTAGGGCTGCACCATTCTGGAAAAAATGTGTATCATGGTTTTCTTGATAAAAAATGTTACTTAAAGTTAAATTGTTATTCAACTCAAATCCAAAATTTGCATATTTGCAATTTGCATAACAAAATGTTTAACTATTGAACTATCATTGAACTATTGTTGAACTATTGATTTAGCCATTTATTAAGTATAATGTCATTATATATTGATTATTATCAGTAAGTGTAGTTGATAATTCTATATAATAACTTCAAAATACCTGATGTTTTGATCTTTTTTATTTTTTATTTTTTTTAAATCCGATATGCTCTACCGTGTAATAAATGGGGCCATGCCTTTAACGATGTGATAAGTGATTACTGCAGTTATTTATTTTTTGCCTCCTGGAGCTGGGCGGTTAGGGTGTCACGTTGTGTATAGTGTCCCTTATATATTTCTGCTTTTTTGGACTTACATTTTCAGGGTTTTTTTTGTAGTGTTTCTTCATAGTGGTGTTTGAGGTGAATAAACAGGTTAGTCATATTGTCCAGCTTTGCTGCTCCTGGAGCAGAACATGGGTAATGTTGACATGTTAGCCTCACATTAGCTGAGAAGCTAACTGAGCTAACAGCTGTTACATTTCAGAATCCAGACAAAATATTATCAGGCAGTTTTTTGCATTCACTTCGTCTTACTCTTGGAAATTAGATGAGATAACACTGATAGGCTCCATGACGTCGTGTTTTGACGTCATGTTTCCAAGCGAATGGTATATTTGTGAAATTTCTGACCTTTACAGACTTGCGCTGCTTCGTGGAGGTCTTCGCTCTCGTAGTAATCTAGTTTCCATTGTGACACTTTTGAGTTACAAGAAAAACATTTTAAAAAGTGTATGCAAGACCAATGAGTGTGTACAAAGAAGACATAAAAATGCATGAAAACATCCAGACACGTACAACAATAAATAAATGCGTTTAAGTAGTCCTCTGGGTCATTGTGCTAGAAATATCCAACACACAGCAGTTTTTACATTGGACAGATGCGTGAGCTCCAGGACGTCGCTGCTCAGCATCAGTTCCTATTGGCTATTCATCCTGGAATTCTAAGCATGAAACTGAATGCAAATTATACTGTATGCAAATTATAAATGTAGTAATGCAGTTATAATGCAATCATAAATATGCAAATGCTAAATATACCCAGATAATAATGACTAAATATAATCTTAAACGATTGAATAGAAAATAGTAGCAGCACAGTGTAAATTGAATGGAATCAATTTCTAATTCTCTCCTCGCCTCTCTGTTCCCTTTGCTTGGCTTTCTGTTATCTGTTCCATATTCCCCCTCTCTTCTCCACCGCCTATTTTCTGCTTCCTCCTTCCTCACCCCTCACCTGCATCTCTTCTTCTTCCCACCAGCCGCTCCCCCTCTCCACTGCAGGCGTCGGAGAAAGAGAAGGAAAGCCCGGTGGAGCTGACTGAACGCTGCTTCCGAGAGCTGCTGGGACGAGCCGCCTACGGCAACATAAAGAACGCTGTCACGCCCGTTCTGATGTGAGAGAATCCAACTTATTTCTTCTCTTTCCAAAGGTTTTATCTGCTCACTGTGATTTTTTTTTTTTTTTCTTCCCCCCTTGACGCACGTTGACCAGAGTTGAAGTAAGGTTAAGTCTTAAGTGTGCGTTGCAGTATTTTTAGCTTCCCTCTGACTGGCCTGAGGGTGCACAGTAAGGTCAATGGCAAGGTCACCTATTTGCTTCTCACTAGATGTGAATGAAGGATGTGCATGTGGCACAGTTAGTTGTACGTTACTGCTGCAGTCATGAGGAAGGACTGGGAATTTTACACGGGACATCTGACTAGTGTTCAGTGTCATCTGCTTTACTTCAGTTATTTTGGGGATTTTTTGTTACATATTTTAATTCATTATATCTCCACTAACGCTCCTCAGAAATAGGATTTTATTTACTAGTGCAGAGCCTGTGGAGAATGTGAGATTGTTTGTGACTAATGTGGTGTGGAAGTGGGTGAAATGAGTTGAAAGGAGCAGAAAGAAAGACTATAATAATAATTAGTTGTGGCTGTTTTGGAAGTGTGTACTGGAGCCTGTGAGTATGATAATGTTAATGGTGTCAGTTGTTACTGCTGGTGGAATTAGTAAATCAAGTTTCAGGTGGAGCAGACAGTCTACCACTGTAGGAGTTTGTGTGATGCTAACGCAGGCCGCACCAATCAACACCCAGTAAGATATGTTATTATTACGGTGGTAAAGTGAGCCGCCAGCCGCTCATCCCACACCCAAATGTCACTGTCTACTTTCAGACTGGAAAGCAGGAAACTGGGCAATGTAGCTCCGCCTACTAAACTACAGCAAGCAACAAACAAAACAAAAACTATAGGATCTAGATAGATAGATAGAAGTACTTTATTCATCCCAACTTGGGAAATGTAGTTGTTGCAGAAGTACATGCATTAGTGGTTGTGCTTCCGTAGTATCAGAACAAGGACATGAAATGTTAAATATATCTACAAGAATTTGGCTATATACAATACACAATATAAAGTGGAAATAATAATAATAATATGGAAGTACAATAATAATTAGTAGCATATCAGTGCAAAAGGAACCGGTGCAAACAGTGAAGTGATAAAGATGAAGAGTGGATGAGCTGAGGTTTTGGGTCCGCCCCCACATGTGTATTTGTTTACTGTGTGATAGCGCTAGGCTAGCTTAGGCTACTATACACAGAGTTATCAAGAGTTATACATTAATATAAATTTCTCTGGTGCACCGTTCTCACTATTGAACCGGGAGGAATCAAACATCTTAGTATTTTGGACCACTTACAGTTTCAATTATATGCTGGGTGGACATGTTTCGGGGCTGGTTCCTGGTTCCTGTTGGAGCATTCGTCCCAATTGGACGCTTCAACCTGACGTCAGGTTTTGTACACACCTTGCAAACATCTGGCAACAAGCTGTTTAGAGTGGCAGGAAACCAGGTTGCAGGATTATGGCATAAACACTATAGGTCATGTTTTGTAACTTTACTGAGGTTTGACATTTTCACATTGTATGTATGTAGAAAAAAACAGATCGGCATCATAGATGTGTTTTAAGTTCCACATAGTGGAACTTAAGAAGTTTTTACAGTAACGTAGACCTTTGTCTTCTGTGTATTTTTAATTCCTTGAAGTTTAGCTTGAATTACAACGCATTTATTTTTTTTCCCCATTTAGGTATTTTGCATCTGTAGCTGAATGACATGTTCAGATGTTAATTAAACCTTTGAGGAAATATGTCAGTCATACCTGGAAAAAAAGATGAATTTCACTGAAAATCTGCGCAATGTGATCATGAGGAAGGTCACAAGTCAACAAACAAGGCTGAGCTGCCTGTATTTATACGCTGAGAACAGCACAAAGCATTCCACTACATTGTGAAAACTAATAGAGTGCTCACCACGACGCATGAACGCTGTCATTTTCCACCAAACATTGATTTGTCAGCTAATACACTGGTATTTTCTTTTTTCAAAATTACAGTAATCGAGCTTTCTGTGTCATTTTGACCGCTTTTGGATTTGTGCAAATAAAGATTCTAAATGACAACGCAATTATTTGAAATTTGTGTTTTCAGTAGTTTCTAGAACAAAACGCAAATAGTGAGCTTTAACTTTTTTCTCCAAAGTTATATATCATGTGCAATGATGGATAGATAAACCTTTATTCATCCCCCAAGGGAGAAATTCAGGTGTCCAGCAGCAAAATGCAGTCACACACCAATAAATAACAAACAATAAGTAAAAGTAGAATGCTCTTATTAAAATAAAGTGCTCAGATCCTTTCCATTGTGAACCTACTACCCTGCAGAAAGGTACTATTTATTATTCTGAGCTTTATTAAAACCCTAATTTTGCACTTTTCAAGGCACCCAAGCGCTTTACATTATTGATCCATTATTCATTTGATCCATTATTCATTCACTCTCACATGCTCCCTCCGATGGTGTTAAACTACATATGCAGCCACAGTTGCCCTGGGGCAGACTGACGAGGTGCCATTTTGTGCCTACGGTCCCTGTGGCCACCACTGAACATTCATACTCATTCATACACAGTGTGAGTGGCACTGGAGGCAAAGAGGGTGAAGTGTCTTTGCTCTTCGGTTAATGGCTAACCCACTCTACCATAACTCTACACCTTGTTTTGCAGCTTCTGTGAGTTGCAGCTATACTTGTGGAGTTTTTGTGTCGTCACTTATTGGATTTAAGGTCCTTTGTAAAAACTCTTTCCTTATCAGTTTTCACTTTTCTCTCAAATGTATCCTCAATTCGTCTCAGTTCCCATGCGGACTGTGAGAGCCGCTATAGTTCATCCATCACTGTCCCGTTTTTGTGTCTTTTTCATCATGTAGTCATCTATCTAAGTCTGTCTCTGCCTTTTTCGTCTCTGTGTTGGTAAGAGGTGCAGGACTCTTAACGTGGACC
Source organism: Siphamia tubifer (assembly GCA_020466265.1). Taxonomy (NCBI): domain Eukaryota; kingdom Metazoa; phylum Chordata; class Actinopteri; order Kurtiformes; family Apogonidae; genus Siphamia; species Siphamia tubifer. Next base: position 5,144,977 of record CM035805.1, read on the forward strand.
AGATGTTCACATGCAACGATGACCTTGATCATGTTTGATTGATGTGGTTTATTTTGCATGTCTTACATCTCTGTATCCTGGTTACACTTGGCTATAACAGACAGTTGTGTGCTAAATTAGGTTATTCATGACTCAAATTTGCCTTCATATTTGTTGTGTTAAACTGTTTATGATTAACTAGTAACTATTCATCTGAAGCCTACTTTATATCCACCGTTAATTACAGAAGCTGACATTTTCGTCCGGCTCAGGAGGTGGTTTCACTTATCAGTTTGTGCGTTGGTCAAGAGCTTCGCAATCCTGTGAGATCCGGCAAAATTGAGCAATACCACAGGAAATTGTGGCAGTAGATGCCGAAGTGTAAAATTTCGGAATTCCACCCACGATGAAGGTTCCCGCTAGGACTTTAAAAATGGCTATGGATGATAGAATTTGTGAGCTGGTCAGGGGACATATCCATCTGTATGATGCAACGGTGCAGAGACGATGGACAGTATCAGCCGTCATCCTCAAATACTGAACATGCTTCGCCACATCCATCTGACGTTTAGGTCGCCCCAATGAGACGAAATTGCCATCAACTATCCTCGTATTAAGTGGACACACACTCCATCGTCTTCTGCACCTATTTCTGGTCGGTTTTTTGTGCCTCCACAGTAGTTACATCAAAATAACCGCTTCAATAGATGCCATGTTTCTTGAACCCTCGGCAATACGACTCGTTAGCGCCTCCTACAGGACTTGAAATGCAATATCCATAATATGGACGGAGACATAAATATCAGCTCCGGGAGCAACGCCTGGAATGGAAAGACAAATTTCGTCCGGTTCCGGAGGAATAAATTAGGCCTTAGGCAGGGGTCTCAAACTCATTTTCTTTTAGCGTGATACTGATCTGCAGTGGAGCAGACCAGGAAAAACAAAAGCTTAATGATCCATAAATAATCATAACTATGACTTTTTGTCTTTGTTGTAGTGCTAGCCACCCCCCTCCCCCTCTTAAATTGTGAAAATTAACAAAAAAAAAGTGAATATCCTGAAAAAAATAAAAATTCCTTCAGAAAAATAAGTGTAACAATATTCTGCCTGAACTTATCATGAGTCCATGTGTTTTATTATGGATCAGTTCTGCAAAGACACCAAACTATTCGTAACAGAAGTAGAAAACACTTCAAACCGTGCTTAATTTTCTTTAGAAATTTTAGTAATCCGTGTATCATTCATTCATTCGTTTTTCAAAATATAACCAAAACTAAGACAACGAAAAAACGAGTCTTTTCTTTATTATTTGTTTCCAAAACCAAAATGAAAAAAAAAACAAAAAAGTAGTGATGTGTTTTTTTTTTTTTTTTTCAGTTTTCCTTCTTGTGTTTAAATGAATAATAGAAAAAAATGGATAACTGCCATTTTCCGTTTTATCCAATTTTGACCTGAAGAAAGTTGAATAAACCAGAAATGACCTTTGACCCACAGTGAGAAAGATGTAAGCCTACCTCCTATTTGGGGAAACTACGAGGGTCACCCTGAGACCTGAAGATATGACCATGGAGAAAACTGGTGTCATATCAAACCATAATGATCTGCAGTCCAGTCCAGATTAGTTTCTGGTTTGTTCAATTTGCTTCAGGTCAAAATTGGATAAAATGGGAAACGGCGTTATCTGTTCTATTATTCATTTAAACACAAAAAGGAAAACATCATTGTTTGTTTTGGAAACAATGATGAAAGGAGCTGTTGTTTCATTGTCTTATTTTTGGCTTTATTGTGAAAAATGAACAAACGAATGATACGCGAATTCAGGTTATTCGCATTTGTTCAATTCACATTTTGTTGTTACTGGATTGTTTGTACATTTTAATATACTCCTAATTTAATGTAATTTTTTGCACTAAAGCAAAGACGGAAATAAAAAAAGTTAGTATTTATAGGCATAGTGTATTTTTTTCCACATCAAACTAAGAAGAAATTTATTATTATTATTATTATTATTATTATTATTATTATTATTATTATTATTATATCTTGTACAGTAGGTAATTCTGTTTTTATTTGACTGTACTTCACATTGTTCTGTATGTGGAACCTGAACTAGAATCTGTTTCACAACCTTGATTGTGGAATTTTTACATTTTAATTAATGCCAGGGCCACATTGGAACCATTGGCAGGGCCCGCATTTGGCCCCCGGGCCACATGTTTGAGACCCCTGATCTAATGTGGAAAGAAAAAAAAATTGCACATGGAGTCTTGGAAGTTTTTGGCTTTTTGGTAGACTGTGAATTTGCCTCTTCCTGCTTAGGATGAGGACGACTGCTGTAAAATAACATCTGTGACCTGTCTGTTCCCCAGGCACTTAGATAACCACTGTCTATGGGAAGGAAAAAGCTTTGCAGTGCGTTGCTTCAAAATCATCATGTATTCCATCCAGGTGAGTGATTATCTGTCTGTCTGTCTGCCTGTCTGCCTGCCTGCCTGTCTGTCTGCCTGCCTGCCTGTCTGCCTGCCTGCCTGTCTGCCTGCCTGCCTGCCTGCCTGTCTGTCTGCCTGCCTGTCTGCCTTCCTGCCTGTCTGTCTGTCTGTCTGTCTGTCTGTCTGTCTGTCTGTCTGTCTGTCTGTCTGTCTGTCTGCCTGCCTGCCTGTCTGTCTGTCTGTCTGTCTGCCTGCCTGTCTGTCAGCAGATAAGACATAAATTAAGCAGAGTTCATGATCACAACAATAGCAATAATAATAATCATAGTAAACAGTCTGTGTCTATACATGTTTTCAGCCATACTTCTAGTCCTCTTTTTCCTTTGTATTTAATTTCTTGTCTTCTTATATTTTAATGTACATTGTCCTTGAGTTTTTTGAAAGGAAAGAAAAATCTAGTAGTAGTATTATTGATATCAATATATGGATAAAAAAACAGAACAGCATCACACCTACAGCTTCCTGTTGATTCTAAATATTATCAAGATACAATATTCATGCAACATATTATCACTAATTATCTCAATAAATATATGTACCGTATTTTCCCAGACTTTAAGGAGCACTTAATTTTCTCCAAAAATCACAGAGTGCCTTATATATTCTGGTTGTGTTCAGTGATTTGGAATTTTGACTTTTTATCTCTTAATTGTGAATTTTTAACTTATAATGTTGACTTTTTATCTCATAATTTCCACTTTTTATCTCACGATTTTGACTTCACTTGGTGCACCTTATAGGTCATTGGTTAAACTTTCACTTCCTAGAGTAGAATAGATTTTCTGAGTGAGTGTTGAAGAAACTTTGCTGTGGTTTGGAAAAAAAATAGCTGAAACATGTAGACGTGGAACATTTCTAAGGAGGATCAAATTTCAACATGAACTAAAATAAAGCCAAAACAAAATGAAGAATTCTGTAAGTGCACATGTGTTTAAAGATAAGATATGACTTCATTCATTCCATCATGGGGAAATTACACAGTCAACAAGTGGTGCCAGGCACAACAAACCCCGCCCCCTTGTGGTTATTGGATGTTTTAACCTTATTTGCCCTATCTCTTATCACTGCTGAAATGCATTTTTGATAACCTTGACCTTGACATTTATTGGGATCTATTTTGGACCACCTCGCACCATTCCTGGAAATTTCATGGAAACTGGTCCAGTAGTTTTTGCACAAAGTTGCTGAAAAACAGACAGAGAGCAACACACAAACTAGAAATGTGAATCATATGAAATCTGCAAATCACAAATACATCATTATCAGACATTACCGTGTTAAACCATCAATACATGTTGAAAATAGTAAATCTGTGCTGTGACCTTGATGCGAAAATTCAATATTCCGTCAGCGGGAAATAATGAGTCGATTTGTCTGAAATTCGGTCCATTTCGTCTTTGTATCTGTCTCGTTCTACTCACCACATGTTAGAACGATCAATCAATAATTGGCGACGCTAGAGTGCGAAGAGCGGAAAGGTGTACACACTCACAAATTCAATATGACATCAGACCAGAAGTAGTGAGTTGATTCAGCTGAAATTTGGTGTGTTTCATCCATGTACCCGTCTCCTTGTACCTGCCAAATTTCAGAACGATCTGTCAAGAATTGGCGACGCTAGAGTGCGAACAGAGGAAATGTTCACGCACACACAGACAAATCTCTGATTGGCGTAGTTAACAAAATAACCTGATTTCTTTCTGTTCTTATTTTTTCCTGACAGTAAAAAACAACTGACTAAAGACGCCCAGTGTCACAGTTTACAATAATGACTGTATCTGTATATAGTAAGGTCGCCTTCTTCTTCACAGGTGTCAAAAACGTGATGGTAAAGACCGTCAGACCACAAAAATACGATCATAATAACCTATAAATAAATGTTCCTTTTTGTTTTAGTGTTAAAAAAAAGGAAAAATACTAATAATTTTAAAAAATGTTGCCTTTTACAAAAAAAAATTGGAATAACCTGAAGGGTACATGAAATTCTATCAATATTCTGTTCGTTACTAAATGTGTGTATTTGTAGATCCAATGTGATCTGTAAGTTGTGATGTACGAGTGTACAAATGATATAAGTAAAGCGTAATATTGTTAATATTGCACTTAATTTTTCTTGAAAATGTTCAGGTTGGTTATGTTGCGCTCAATTACAGTTTGTAGACCTAAACATTTTCATTATGGAATTAAATTTTTTTACTCAAAAATACAGAAAACTTTGGCAATGACATTATTTATAATTTCTTATCCTGTTTATTTATGTTGTTTTCCTGGTTCCAGACATGTTTCTATCATAACCAAACCCAAAACATCACCCTGTCCTCCCCTATGGCAGTGTGAGATAAAAATAAGGTGCATGGAACACATGCTGAAAATATTCACATGTGAAATTACAAGTAAAAACAGAAAAAAGACATGTCCTCTAAGTTTTTATCTGAATTTAGATGTACATTTAAATGTTATATATACGTATTTACAATGTATTTCTAGAATAGAGCCTGGGTGTCAAAGTTATTTTAGTTCAGTGGTCACATACAGCCTAATGTGATAGATGGAAGTCATAAATAATGTCAACACTTTCTGTCAGTTAGGACCGGAAATTACCTTTGACCTGCAATGACAAAGACGTGAACCTACGTCCTATTTGGGGGAAGTAAGTGGGTCACCGTCAGACCTGAAGATATGACAACAGAGAAAAGTGGTGTGATATCATACCATGATGATCTTCAAGTCTGGCGGCCATGTTTCTTTCATTTCAGGTTTACTCCATACATAGCTTCGCGTGACGTCATCGCGTCGCCTGGTAGCGTGCACTGCTATTTTAAAAGGGGAAAACAACAGCGTAGCAACAGTAGACAGATAGCGCTGTTACAATGTCCTACGACTATTTTGATAACCACCTTCCCTCCGCAAAAGACCGGTATGAACGGAAATGATCATACGCTGTTTCTTTCCCCTCTCAAAATGGCGCCGTGCATTACTAGGTGAAATGACGTTGCCGCGAAGCTATGTATTTGCTTCAGGTCAAAATGGGATAAAATGGGAAATGGCCGTTAACCGTTAACCTTCATTTTGGTTTTGGAAACAAATAATGAAGAAACTACTTTTTTGTTGTTGATATTGCCCAAAATTGGTTGGGTGAGATTATTGGAATGGGCATATAAATATAGCTAATGCGCATCAGGTGCAATGATCCATTTGAGTAAAGGTCAAAGGTCACAATGAACTAAAAGGTCAAAATCACATTATCATTTATAACTCAACAACAGAGAGTCACAGAACTTTCAGATAAGTACCAAATGATGCGGAATGAAGATTTCTACAATTATCATGTTTAGTGTTATCACCTATGGCCAATTGTTGTTGAGATCTCTGGAGGTTAAAGGTGACATATCAGAAAATTAACTTGTGTAACACTGTTTGTGTGTGGCAAGCATAGACATACCATGCTGTCACTTAATCAACACTGGATATATTATCATTATATTACACACACTGACGCATATATACATATAATGAAATTATCAATATTGCACAAGGTCAAAGGTCAAGGTCGCATTTAGCAGAAATGTCAAAATCACATTATTGGCTCTAATTCAAGGAGTTTGACACAAAATAGGGACAAGATTAGACATTCTGTGAATACTCCTCTTATTTTTGGTTTTATTTTGAAAAATGAATGAATGAATGATACACGGATTGACGTGAATTGCAAAAAAAAATCACTACTTTAGATTTTCTAGTCTTCGTTAGTTTGTTACAGATTTAAATGAATGGTCTCTTTTTCTATTTCAGTCGCAGCACTCTCACTTAGTCATCCAGCAGCTTCTCGGTCACTTGGATGCGAACAGCAAGAACTCGGCCACAGTGCGAGCGGGGATAGTGGAGGTGTTGCTGGAGGCGGCCGCCATCGCCGCCAGCGGCTCCGTAGGTGAGGGGATCTGTTGGCTAAATGCTCCGCCGCTGCACACGCGCCCCCGCCTTTGCCAAATTGAATGTGACCGGTCTTTTTGATGACTCATTGTGTGCAGGTCCAACAGTGCTGGAGGTTTTCAACACCCTGCTGCGCCAGCTCCGGTTGAGCGTGGACTACGAGCTGACCGGCTCCTACGACGGCAGCACAAACATCGGCACCAAGATCATCAAAGCGCACGAGGAGAGGCAGCTGCAGGAGGCTGTCATCAGAACCATCGGTGAGTCTGTGGGTGGTGCGGCATCCGGATTATTCTGTTTGGAAGGGAAGGGGGGGGAGTGTAGGCTGCTGTGCGTGACACGTCCTTGGACTCATTTAGTTGGTCTCTGCTGTTCTTGTTTACTTCAGCGCATCTGTGTGTGTTTTCAGTGCTGTTGGTGAATTATTAGAAACACAAAATGTCTTCAACACTGTCGTTCATACATATGACATCTATTAAGATAAGAGAAACGTTATTGATCCCACGTCGGGGGATATTCATATACTGCAATAAAGGGACAGCAAAGAGAAGGAACATATGGATAATAAATAATATATATGTACACGAACACAGATATAGAGAAAAAGTACATGCTATGTACACTATACAGAATATACAGGAGTGAAAAATATATACAGAAGGGTTAGAACTATGTGAAGGTGAGAGGAATGGAGTATAGTGGACTACTGCACATAACAGATTACACGGGTATGATATAAATAACAAGAACTATATATGTATATGTACACATACATCATATTTTCTGGACTATAAGGCACACTTAAAAGACTTGAATTTTCTTCAAAAACCACAGTGCTCCTTATATGTGGATACATTCTGGTAGTACTTGGTGACTTGGAATTTTTACTTTTCCTCTCATCATTATGGGTTTTTATCTCATAATTTAGACTTTTTACCTCATGATTTTCACTGTTTAATTTCATGATTTTGGCTGTTTATTATTTTGACTGCACCTTATAGTCCGAAAAATATGGTGTGTATATGTATATATGTATGTATGTGTATATATATATTAGCAGAGGTAGTATGGTTCAGTGTTGTCAACAATAGGTTATTGTGCTACTTTAAATGAATTTAGTTTAGTTTGAATTTTTAAACTAAACCATCCACTCAGAACGTGTCAGCGCTGACGCATCAGGAGTTAAAGGGTTAATCCTTTCAACATGTGCCGTGTTTGTCTCGACTATGCGGAGCTGTTCACACAGTTTTAATTCATTTCTAGTAGATTTTCATTAGCTATGGCAAGCCAAAGTGTTCACATAGCCACGCGTTGTCTTTATTATATCACGCGTTACAGAATGTGTTCTAGCACGCGCACTGGCGCGCTATCACGCGTTACAGGACGCGCTCTTGTTCCATCGTTCTCGTTCCTATGGCAAGCCAAAGTGTTCACATAGCCGCGCGTTGTGTTTATCATATCACGCGTGCCAGAACGCGTTTTGGCATGCTATCACGCGTTACATTACGCGTTCGGCAACGCGGTCTAGCACGTGCAATGGCACGCGTTCTAGCACGCGTTACGGAACGCGTGCTAGAACGCGCTCTGTAACGCGTTCTAGCACGCGTAATGGCGCGCGCAATGGCACGCGTTTTCGCATGCGTCATGGAACGCGTGCTATATGGTAATGATCTCCTCCCACTGATTTTCTCCGCCAATTAGTTTGTAGTGCTTCCAGCCAATCACTGTTCAACACAACTAGTCCAGAATAGCTGAGCACTGATCTTACCTTCACAAACGAAGTGCATTCACTCAATGTTTAATTTTTGCTAAATATTTTGACTTTTCCTTCATCAATCTACTTTATTTAACTTGTTCAACTCTAGTGTCTATTCTTAAGGGTTTGTTTATTTTATTTTCAGGTTTCATGCAAAAGGGATAAAATAAAGTGAGATGCCGTTTCATACTATATTAATAAATAAAGCAAAATGTGAATTGATTTGTCATATTTTGATTATATGTCAATCGAGGTTGCATTGGCTGAGATGACACACTTGGTGAAGGATGAAATTATGGGAAAAAATATATAAGAAGATATACATGGTTGCTCATGGCTCAATGACATAATTTCGTCTGTATCATGTGACCCTGTTGTGATAGTTTTCTGAAGCAGTGCTGTGGACATGTCCATCATTACTATTATGTAAAATATGTTGTTGTTTAACCTTATTATTATGGTTATATTTGTCATCAAGAAGGTGAAACAAGAGAAACATATATGCAATAGAGATCTATTTACAATAATATTTACACACATACACTTAGTTACAGTTTTTCTCAGGACAAGTATAATTCACAGACGTACATTCAGGATTTAAAGTTTTTAATTTAACATGTAATAGGTGTGATTGGCAGGACCATTGACACCTGTGGTCTCCCTTGCTCTCTGTTGTACTCTTGAAATTGACACTTGATGTTTAACCATGCATATAGTAATATGCATAACTATGTTCATATTTATATTACCTCCGGGGTATATTTTATCCATATCTTTCTCTATATTCTTATTTATACTTTACACTTTACTTATTCTTATTATAGTCTTTCTTATCTTGTATATTATTATATTTGTAAGTTGTATATTTGTATATTTGTTTTGTTATATTTTGCATCTTTGCATGGTCTTAAGGGAGTGTCGCATCCATTTCACGTGTGGATGGACAAATAAAGAATTATGATTCTGACATATTTCATCTTCTATTGTTTTGCACCTTTCACTTGCATTGAAGATTAAACTACATTACTATCATCTATCGTCTTACTTCGCCATCTAGTGGCAAAACATGCAACTACAGCCAGCTCATGTGTTAGATTAGCACAACAGAATAAGAATTAAAATACAATAAACAAACCCTTAAGAATAGACACACTGAAGTTGAACAAGTTAAATAAAGTAGATTGATGAAGGAAAAGTCAAAATATTTAGTAAAAATTAAACATTGAGTGAATGCACTTCGTTTGTGAAGGTAAGATCAGTGCTCAGTTATTCTGGACTTGTTGTGTTGAACAGTGATTGGCTGGAAGCACTACAAATTAATTGGCGGAGAAAATCAGTGGGAGGAGATCATTACCATATAGCACGCGTTCTCGCACGCGTTCCATGACGCATGCGAAAACGCGTGCCATTGCGCGCGCCATTACGCGTGCTAGAACGCGTTACAGAGCGCGTTCTAGCACGCGTTACGGAACGCGTGCTAGAACGCGTGCCATTGCGCGTGCTACACCGCGTTCCCGAACGCGTGGTGGCGTGTCAGAACGCGTGCTAGAACGCGTAATGTAACGCGTGATAGCATGCCAGAACGCGTTCTGGCACGCGTGATATGATAAACACAACGCGCGGCTATGTGAACACTTTTATGGCAAGCCAAAGTGTTCACATAGCCGCGCGTTGTGTTTATATCACGCGTTACATTACGCGTTCTAGCACGCGTTCTGACACGCCACCACGCGTTCCGTAACGCGTGCTAGAACGCGTGCCATTGCGCGCACCAGTGCGCGTACCAGAACGCGTCCTGTAACGCGTGATATAATAAAGACAACGCGTGGCTATGTGAACACTTTGGCTTGCCATAATTAGCTCCTCAGGTCTGTGTGTCTTATTGTGTGCTGCAAGAAACACTCGCACATGTGCGACTGTTTTGTTTTCCTCGTTCGCACGCTGAAATATTTGCTCGCAAATGCGAGTGAAATGGGCGCACTGTAGAGCCCTGTTACAGACAAACAGACATTACCCCTCTGCTCTTCGGGGGGCAAAGGGGTAAAAATAACATGGATGCTTAGTTTTTTGGGGTGAGTCAGGTGGATGACAGTGAACCGGGTGTGTGGGTGGGGGGTCTGTGGAGGAGGGTTCTGCTTCTCTTCTTCTTTACATCAAATCTAATGTTTGTCTCTCCTGATGTTTGTGTTTCATAGGTTCATTTGCCAATACTTTACCAACATACCAAAGGTCAGAGGTCATGCTCTTCATCATGGGCAAGATCCCTGTCCCTGGACTCCACCCAGTTCTGCCCGCCACAGGCTCCGGGTAAGTCACAGCCTTCAGAATATTTCCCACGAGCGGCTGTTTCATCACATCAAATGTCATAATGTGTGTGTTTATCTAAATCCCCTTCTGTCCTTCTGAACAAAAACCAAAGGTAAATTTGATCTGTTATTAAGACGTGACCTTTTTAAAAGACATCAATCTGTCACTTTCATCTGCAGGCCTGATGGTACCAGGATGATACAGGTTATGTTACTGAAGTCTTTAGTGCAGGTAAGTTTTCACCTGCATTTGACATGTACATTCAGATCATGTCGTCATCTTCACGTCTTAAGGGGAACTGAAATGTTTTAGGAAAATGAACAAATTCAAATGAAGGTAGATGACTTTGGAGGTTGGTGTGTTGAAAGTTATTATATGAGGTTTAAAATGGGAAAAAAATAGACAGATAGACGTGTGTTAAAGCAAATGAAACAGAATTGATTTGATTATTAGTTTGTAAAAAGCAGTTTATAAGATTTTCTTCTTCCTACTCCTTTTTGAGTGCAAGTAACTTTGCTGACCACGCCTTGGTGTTTTGATTTTTTTTTTTTTTCCTTTTTATGTCATTTTCTTCCATTTCAAACAAAAACAAAACAATAAAGTTTGCTTAAGGAGCGCTACCTGGACTCAAAATAAGTAATAATAATTAGAGGTGCTCTATTGGATAGGAAAAAACAGCAAAAACAAAGAAAAATTCCAAGGCACTCTCTTAAAAGTGAAGAATAAAAAGCCTTTATTAAACTGGCTTGGTTACAAAAACCTATAAAATCATATAAAAACATATAAAAACCCCAACGCGTTTCGGCATAAATGGCCTTCATCAGGCAGTCAGACAAACAAACAATGACAAACAAACAATGACAAACAAAAATATGAGACAAAACATAAATGGAGATTTAGAAAAATAAATAAATGAAATGAACTGTCATCACAGACATATAATACTATAGTAAAAAAAATAATACATAAATTCTGTGCTTACAATGGTATAGAATTTATCCAGGTGAAATGATATATTTGCATTCTAAGAATCCCTTTGTTTCAGTTAATGGATTTCAATCAATTCAACAACCCCCCAAAAAATGAATTATTCCAGTATTCTTCCACCATCTGCCATCTCTGCTCAAACACAACCACTTTTATCTGTAGCGACGCTGTCATTCTTTCCATCATGTCACTTGTTCCAGTCTTTGTCTCCACTCTGTTATAGTTTGTGATTTCACTCTTTACCAGTTAAGTTAAGTTAATCATTAATGCAATATTTAAAATATACCTCTACTCTACATTAAACTCAGCCAGTATGAGCCAGTATGTTTTATTCTTGTACATACTATTTTATATTTTTATATTTTATATCTCTACTATTCTGAGAGTGACACCACCTGCCGGAATAGAATTCCATGTATGTGCATATGTATCTAGCGAATAAAAACAATTCTGATTCTGATTCTGAACTAACAAATAAGATAACAAGTTTTTCTTTGTACATTTTTTCCAATTTGTTCTTTAATATTTTTCCAGTATCCAAACACACCCAGGCAGTCCCAAAATATATGTGTATGATCACCTATTTGACCTTTACACTGTCTCCAGCACAAAACTGCAGACGAGTCTTTGGCAAATGTTGATATTGTCAGAGGTGTACGGAAGAATCTGGTTTTGAGTTTCCAAACAAATTCCCTTCACTGCGGAATATTGATGCCTTTATGACTGATAATACACAGTTCCTCTTCTGTAATGACATTTGATTCCAATTCCCATTTTTCCTTGATATTGTAGGTATTTTGAGAACCATCTGATGAGTCTTTTATACAGATGGGAGACATGCTTGGACACAGTGTGTTAGAAAATTACAATGGGTCCAGAGATATAAAGGTTAAAGTAATGTTTCATATAAAATGGGTAACATTTTATAATACCTACACACAATTGACTATGTATTAACCATTTATTACCTATTAATGTCTTGTAAAGGTTCATACTAGTGTAAATGTAAAATTAGATTATTTTTAACCAACAGGTGCAGTGTTTTTATATCTGCTTTACAGGTAAACAAAGAAACGGTTGTAAACACTGCACCTGTTTGTTAAAAATAATCTAATTTTACATTTACACTAGTATGAACCTTTACAAGACATTAACAAATAGGTAATAAATGGTTAATACATAATGAACCCATTTATAAATGTGTAATAAATGGTTAATACATAATGAACCCATTTATAAATGTGTAATAAATGGTTAATACATAGTCAATTATGTGTAGGTATTATAAAGTGTTACCATAAATTGTAACATTGAAGTTAAAGCCTGTGCTCCAAAGACGGGTCAGCACAGTTTGAGATGACTCTAGGTCCAGTGGAGGGTTGAGCTAAATTAGAATAAGCACAAACAATCAAAGCCTCCAGAGGGAGACGATGCCCAGCCCTTCAAGAACAGAGGACAGAGGACATCCTGAAGGAGGGGGGGGGGGGGGTCGACAGGAAGATGTTAGAAGCTGTGTGTCTGAGCTCCCCCTTCAGTGTCATGTGACCGTTCAGGCTCTGGACACTCACTGACCAGACTTAAACTGGACTTTTAAGACTCCTGACTCTGTAACTTCAATCTTGCTGAAATATTTTGTAGCACTGTAACTGGTTGTAAACTATGATTGTGATATTAAAATAATGAAAAGACTCAAAAGAGGTACTATATATCAGGCCTAAATATAATTGAGTTAAATATGCTTACTTAATTATATGAAGTATTAGTAGAATTTTTTGCCGATACAAGAGGAAACCTTTTTTTCTGAGATTGTTACAAACACTGTTCTATAGAGTTTGGTATTTTCCTAATTCTCAGGTTTCATGTTTTGATTTTTGTTTTTTATGCTCCAAATAAAATTGAACTGAACTATATTTTGTAGAGTTATACTGTTGAAGGATTTATTCATTTATTTTTTTTGACAATAACAAACCGGGGAGTACCTGCTGATAATCTGAAATGTAAATTATTTCCATCTTCCTGGTATTATCAACATATTATTTATGCATCAGATGACTGAAGCTTGTAATTGCTTGTGTGCACTGATTAATTATGTAGGTGACAGCGGGTTTCCAGACCACCAACATGCTAACAGCGTTGCCCAGCTCTTTCCTGGAGCCACTACTGTCGTTTTCTCTAACCGAGGACCCCGAGGTTCGTCTGCTGGTCCTTCAGATCCTCCTCAGCCTCATCGACAGGCACGACAACAGACCCAAGTTCGCCAACATCAGGTGCGTTTGTGCGTCGGTGTGCGTCGACAGTTTTGTGACTCCTCCTGCTAGCATGTTCTTTGATCACAAGGCGCGTTTGTCTTTTCATTTTCTTTTCTTGCAGCAGCATCTCTGACATCTCTATGCTGAAGCTTAAAGTTGACAAGTGCTCCAGACAGGACAACCTGTTCATGAAAAAGGTACGACTTTTGTTTCTCTGCCTCTTTTGGCAGATGATGAGAAATGTCTGGGTTTTTGTTTTTGTTTTTTTTTTGTTCCTTGGAAATTCGCAAAATCTAAATAGTGTTATAAAAACTAGTAAAACTACAAACGGGAATTCACTTCACAAAATGAAAAGTAAAAAAGCATTTGCCCTTAAAAATGTATGTAATTTTATAAAAAAAAAACCAAAAACACAAAACAAAACCTGTATACGTATAGAAAAGAGATTACTGTCCTCATTTTATTTTCTGTGGTACGTGTGTTTGTACAAAAAAAAAAAATTACTTTGTTATGTTGATGGCTGTATGTTTTTTGTCGTGGCGTCCGTCCTAGGCGTCTGTGTACAACGATATCTCAAAAACCGCGTGATAACTTTTTTCTAATTTGGTGTGAACATTATATGGGTCACACTCTTGCGTCCTCTTACAAGGCTTATCCGTTGAATCATTCGTCTGCGGTCGGCGGCCATTTTTATGCCAAAAACGGCCATTTTTGACACTTTGGTGCATTTTTTTTCTCAAAAACTGTCTTAACTTTTTTTATTTATGCAAATGATTCAGTATTATGACCTGCTTCTGTGGTGCGAACGGCGTCTTCATTGAATCGCTCCTTCCTAGGGTTCAGTAGGCGACCGATGATGGAACTTCGCATTTTCCTAATGCTTTACAATGAGGCAATATTTAATCAATTTAGGGGTCCAAAATCTTGCTTATTGTGGCCAATAGAGCTAAGGAATATGTTGGACAGTAGTGGGAAATCATGTATGGTCGTGACATGTGAAAGGCCCAACATTGCGACAGCGTTTTACCCCTTTGAGGACCCTACCTGTACAAGGGGCCTCTCATTACATATCATGACGTTCAGCCAACACAGCTAGAAATGCTACTGAAGAATGTGTTGCATGATGACAGATGTTTTTTCACCAGGTGTCAGCTGTGCTCTCACCACAACAGCACGGCCACCTGGTGAATGGTGAGGGTATTGCTGACCTCTGACCTCCAGCCTGTGTGTAAGAAAGCTGGTTTGTCTGTAGGTCCTAGAACGTCATCAGTTTGTGTCTTGGTAAGAACAATGGTGCCACATACAACGTATCAGACAGTGTATAGCTCTACTTGGACATCCCTAAAGCTGTCAATGTGGTGTGTCAGGACAGACATACACCAAAACAACTGAAATATCATGTGCTGCAGTGGGCGATAATACAGGATGTGAGTGTGTTCATTGATCATGCACATGAACAATCATAGCTATTTGCAGTGCACTAGCCACACCTGAATTCTGAATGCCCAAAACAAACCAGGTCCCCCATCCAAGTGTCATGTGACTTTTTATATTGGTAAATCTATTCATGCTTGTTTCTGTTTGTATTTATTTGGTATGACATGTATCAAAAATATGAATAAAGTCTGTATTATATCTGTTTTGTGCACGATATGGCAATCGGGCTTATTTCTAAACCACACAGCACAAGCGTAACAAGCCATAAAAATCGGAAAAGATAATCAGATTTCCCCAACTTTGGCAGATCCCCATGGCCCTTAAGAGTCACAGACAGCGTATGATCCAATCCTTTGCCGGTAACTCACAGTGTCCTTGGCGCTCTGGTTTTTCTTTCTTTCATTGTCTCTTGTTTATTTGGTTGTTTGTCTTTTGAGTTGTTTTGTTCAGTTCTTTAAACATTATATGAGCATGTAATATGTACTGAGCGCTAAAAAAACCCCCAGTAAAACTGATAATGAAAAAAACACTCAAGTATTGGAAATGAGGAGAGAGAGAGAGTGTTAAGTAGAGCTGCACAATATAGTGTTTGAGCAGCGACATCACAAATGTACGTGTTCACAATAGTCACATGACAGGTCATGTTAATGTAGGAGATAAATTAGCTTCACATTGATAAAAACATGTTTAATTTTTTTTTTAATTAGATGAGCTCAACATGATCTTAAATTTTAATTAAAAAAATATACAAATCAATTCAATTAAATGTTCTTTATAGAGCCCCAAATCGCAACATAAGAGTCATTAAAAGATTGTTGGCTGCCCCCTTCCTCCCCTGGATGAGCTGTATAGATGCTGCTTATCTAAAAAAAAACACAGAACATTATAAAAGACACTTCCTGTTTGAACTGTTGCCTTCAGGTGGACGGTACAGATCAATAAAGTCAAGGACCAGCAGACTCAGAAATAACTTGTATCCCACTGCGGTAGTCACTCTAAACGCTGCTATGGAAGTACAATCTGCAATATGTATCTAGTGCAATTAGGGGTATGTGCATAACAAGAATTTTTACAAAAATGTTATGTTTTAGTTCTTTTAGCTGTTTTAGATTTTATGATTGTTGCACTCGGTTGGCATTTTTAAATTTCGTTGTGCGTGTTACAATGACAAAGATTTATCTATGTATCTAACGATGTAATGTCACAGGGCTTTACAAGGTTGAGTGGAGAGAACAAGCATCCCTTGTCCTTAACTCCTTCCCCTGTCCTTAGCCCCTCCCCCTGTCCTTAGACCCTCCTTCTCGGCAGAAAAAACTCCAAAACCCAGTGGGAAAGAAGAAACTTTTGGGAGAACAGACTGATGAGGGTGGGGGAGGAGGTCTGGGGTCACAGGTAATGAGGTGGCTATGGCTCAGTTGGTAGAGCGGGTCGTCCACTAACTGGTTCCAATCCTGCTCTGTCCTCGTCAGTCCGTTGTGTCTTTGGGCAAAGACACTTCACCACTGTCACTCACACTGATGTATGAATGTTCTATGGGGGTCAGAGGGACCATAGGCACAAAATGGTAAATGTTCTGCACTTCTATAGTTCTTTTCCACCTTCATGGTGCTCAAAGCACTTTATATTAACTTCACATTCACCCATTCACACACACATTCATACACCAGTAGGTTTCTAAGGTCTAAGGTCAGTCCTCCTGGGGGCCTTAGTCAGGGTTCAGTATCTTGCCCAAGGACACTTCGACATGTGGACAGCCAGAGCCGGGACGCGAACCGCCAACCTCTCGGTCATTGGGCGACCCACTCTACCAACTGAGCCACAGCCGCCCCAAATGGTTGCCACGCTTCTGTCAGTCTGCCCCAGGACAACTGTGTGCTAGGTATGTAGTTTAGCACCACCAGAGGGCGCATGTGAGAGCAAATGAATAATGGGTCACTAATGTGAAGCAGTTTGAGTGGCCAAAAAAGTGCTATATAAATGTAATCCATTATTATTATTATTATAAAAAAATAAATAATTGGAAAAAATAAATAATTGCAGGAACTGGGACGCGACTATATCGCACACGTACACAGTGACGTTAATGCTCAGACTGCGCAGCTGTAGAATGGGTAAATGTGAGGCTAATGTAAAGTGATTTGAGCACCATGAAGGTTCTGTAGAAGTGCAGTCCATTTACCATTTACCATTTGACTGGTTGTTGCAGCACGGCCAACAGCTTTACCGACACATCTACCTGGGCTGTAAGGAGCAGAGCAGTGGGCGGCAGCACTATGAGACCCTCTTCACTCTCCTGGGTCTGCTCAGCGTAGAGCTGGCCAATGAAGAGGTGGTGGTGGATCTGATCCGCCTGGCGCTCGCCCTGCAGGTACTGACACATGCCTTTTAGTCACTCATTTATTTACACCACTCCATGGCGAGGGCGGTGTGTTCCAGGGGGTTGTTCATGTCCTATTGTTGTGTCCTCGTAACTCTTTCAGGATCTGGCTCTGACCACTGACGAGGCTCTGCCCGTCTATAACCGCTGTGCCGTTCACGCTGTGGCGGCCGCCTACCTCAACCTCATCTGCCAGCTCACCACAGTCCCAGCCTTCTGTCAGCACATACACGAGGTGATGTCGCAGCCTGGTTTATGTAGTTTGTATTCTTACCTGTGTGTATGAATACTAAAGAGCTTCGTTAACTCACTGCCCCTCTCCTTGACTCCTCAGGTTATCGAGGTGAGACAGAAAGAAAGTCCCCACCTTCTGCCTGAAGACGTCTTTGTTGATAATCCAAAGTATGCATCTTCTTTGTCAGTATTTTAAGTACAGTGGTACCTCAATCTACCTCCATTTTTGAACACCAGACCAGCTGAAAAAGCTGAATGATGATGATGCCAACAGATCATATCAGGAGCAATATTTCCCGAAAAAATGCACATCATATAAGAGTCAGTTAAGAAAAGTTTACAAATAGCTTTTGACATGTCAGCTCTGTTCTTCCATTCAAAGCAAAAAATGCTTTTGACTTAAAATGTGATGCTGGGGTTTTTATCTCTGCACATTTTGCCAGTTGTCCTCCATTCTGTCTTTTTTTTTCTGGGAACGGATATATAACGTCATAGTCAGGAAAAAAAAGTGCCCTCTGCTGGAGAGGAGTGGTATTTTTTTTCACCCAGCTTAAACGGAATCATTGAAATATGGAAAACATTTTAGATTTTTTAACAAAAAAAATCGTAAAACTAAAAAATCGCGATTACATATGTGAATCGATGTTTTTCTCCCACTCCTACCAACCAACACTAAAGTAATTTGTTTTCTTGTTAATCTGATTAAAGCATATAAGCTTTAACACATTTAGTGTCTGAAGAAGATACTTTCTAAAAAAAGAAAAAAAAAAATAGAGCAGTGTAACTGTACATAAAAATAAGCGTCTGCATCCTCTGTCATTTATCAAACTATGGGTTTTACTGGTGAATCGGTGTTAAAGATGACTGTTTTCACGTTCACTACAGACCCTCTGAACATCTTCTCCTTTTCTAGGCTGCCGTCTTTACTGGAGAAGGTGGAAGGTGGTGTTTTGTTTCTCCAGTCGAAGATCACTGAAGTCCTCGGAGGCAGTGGTTATAACACAGACAGACTGGCAACGCCTTATGTCCCACAGTTTACTGGTGAGAAAAACTCCATCACACTCCCTTTAAAGGAGTGACATTTTGCTTTAAAAAAAAAAAAATGGAATTCTGCATTTTAAAACGTTTCCCTGTGGTTCACGTAAACATGTAAATACGACACTTAGCTCTGAATTCTTCATTAATTCAACTCCTCAAGTCCATCTTCCACCCTATTTTTGAGTAATGACATGAGTAAGGTCATTTGGGACCATTTGGGGTGGCCATGGCTCAGTTGGTAGAGTGGGTCATCCAATAACTGAAGGGTTGGCAGTTCAAGTCCCACTCTGTCCTCGTCAGTCCGTTGTGTCCTTGGGCAAAGACACTTCACCCTCGTGCGTCCAGTTTCACTCACACTGGTCTATGAATGTTTAGTGGTGGTGGGAGGGACCATAGGCACAAAATGGCTGCCATGCTTGTGTCAGTCTGCCCCAGGACAACTGTGGATACATATGTAGTTTACCACCACCAGAGGGTGCATGTGAGAGTGAATGAATAATGGGTCAATAATGTGAAGCACATTGAGTGGCCCAAAAAAGTGCGATATAAACCTAATCTAACCTTTTTTTTTTTACTAGTTCTATAAAGGTAGAAGCCTAGGCGTATTTGGCCTAAACTATACAATCCATAGAAATAAAACATAAGAAGAGAGAAAACAAAGAAACAAAAAATAAGATTTTACTCTAAATTCTTCATCTTCATCATATCAAGTATCAATCGTTTTACATTATACTCCTTAACTTTCTTTTCAATGTTTTTTTTTTTACCTCAACACAGATCTACACTGTTTCAACTCATCACTCAGTCCATCCCATAATATAACTCCCAAATACCAAATACATGTATTTAACGTGAGTTCAACATAAGTAACGTTGTTGTTTGTCGTAATGGTGTGAAACTTTAGACTGTAATCCACCATAGTACTGGAAAGACACCCTCCAAATGTTGTGCAGGTGTGGATGGATGGATGGATGGATGGATGGATGGATGGATGGATGGATGGATGGATGCATGCATGGATGGATGGATGGATGGATGCATGCATGGATGGATGGATGGATGGATGGATGGATTGATGCATGGATGGATGCATGCATGGATGGATGGATGGATGATGGATGGATACATGGATGGATGTATGCATGGATGGATGGATGGATGTACGCATGGCTGGATGGCTGGATGGATGGATGGATGCCAATACTTTTCAATCATTTCTATTTTATATGTTCTATACGTGTCTATATTTTCAGTTTAAACAGGAACAGTGAAACAGACGGAACATACTCTGCAATAAATGTGTTTTACAGATGAGGACCGTTTGTCTAAGAGGAAAAGCATCGGGGAGACCATTTCACTGCAGGTGGAGGTGGAGTCCAGAAATAGTCCGGAAAAAGAAGAGGTAAATATGCTGTAAAATTACTCACCATTGACCCGTTTAAACATGTTTCATTGTGTTTTAACTGGAACAGTGGCCTCTCTGTTCACTGCTGTTCTCCTTTTCTTTTGTGCAGCGAACACCGGCAGAGGAAATTACATTTGAAACCTTGAAAAATGCCATCGGTATGTCCACGTAGCTTTTTTTTAATGAAGCACAGATATGAGGCCACACACTTTGACACAGTAAGAACATAAAACAACATTTTTAACGACAGGCACCGACTGATTCTGTTTGAATTTGTTTCTTTTTTTTATGCACTTATGTTTTTAGTCCAGTGGTTTCGTCCCAACTATCAAACCAATGGTTCAATTTGGTATAAAATCACCAAATTTGGTCACTTATAGATTTACATATTCTGAACAAATGTAAATATGGAGCCACTCAAGATATTTACTCAGAGAGACATTGCAGCCATTTAAAAAAAGAAAAAAAAAAGACTTGGGATTATTGTTATGTTAATGGTTTTGTATTTCATCTATAGGTGATTAAATGATCACAGTTTGTGCTTTAGAATGAAAGACTATGACATTAGCTAATTATTCAGGTGATACTATGTACTAATGATAATACAGGTAATTGTACATTTGTAACTGAAAATATACAGTGGTACGTCTATTTACGAAATGAATTTGTTCCAGGAGTGTTTTTGTAACATGAATTTTTAATAAGTGGGCCTAATTCATTCCAAGCCCCCCAATACTAAACCTCATAGCCAATGGGATGATACGTACGTGACGTATTTATGTAAATGACGTAGTTACGTACAGTAATATACTGTATTTATGTCTCAGAGGTTTCAGTTTCCTTTTCGTGAATGGAATTTTCTTTTGTATTCAGAGATAAATGTTCTTCGTAACTTGGATTTTTTTGAGCTGGGGCTTTCGTGAGTAGAGATACCACTGTGTGTGTGTGTGTGTATATATATATATATATATATATATATATATATATATATATATACAGAGAGGCTTTTATTTACAGAGAGGCAGAATGTGTGTTTGTGTAGTTTCAGAACAAAGAACATTATTATAAAATCTTAAAAATATCGACAAGAATTAAATGGAGATGTATTTGGTTATATACAATATAAAGTGTGAATAATAATATATAACAATAACTACAGTCACTCATATTATTGTCCACTAGTGTTGTGCGGGCTACCCACTGGCCAGCGGATATCCGCGGGTGACCCGCGAGTCGGGTGGGGTGGGTCGCAGTATTAATACATATTGCGGATGCGGGTGGGGCGGGTCAGGGACGATCAATACCCGCTGAGGTGTGTGTGTGTGTGTGTGTGTGTGTGTGTGTGTGCTCGGCTCACGCATGTGCAAGCCCATCACTTCCTGTTTTGAATGCTTTTTTATCCCAACTTTTTGTTATTTGTTATTAGCGCCAAATCTCCCTGAACACTCAGAGATAAGAGTGAAAATGTGGGACTTGATCAGGGAGAAGATTAAAACAGGCGACGCGAAGGTTGTACGGAAACGTTGTATGTGTTGGCTTTATAGAGTGATGATGTGGGTGGAGTCTATTTTATGTGCTGGAGTGCATATTGAGACGTTAGAAAGGAGGCAAAAATGATGCTTCATGACTTTTAACATTAGAAGCACAAGGTAAAGATGCTGCGAATGTACTATGTGAGTTTAGAGACAAATTTAAGCTTGTGGGTTGATAGTGGGCGGGTTGGGTTTATCCATACGTGACATCATGTGGATTGGGCGGGGCGGGCCGAGCCACGTCTTGGTTTGGGCGGGGCGGGTTTCTGTAAAACCCCCTAACCTATCACTATTGTCCACCGTCGCCCCAGTGGGGGACACTAGAAGTGCCCGTGCGTCCGTCTGTCCAGGCGCTCTGTCGTCTCAGTAAGTTTTGACAGCTCTGATGGAGGATCGCCACATTCACACACGTGCGTCTCATGAAGGCCTTGCTCAAGGGCAATGATGACTTGTGCTTTTTGACACATGTTTTTAGTCATTTTTGCGACAGTGGACACACGGCCTTCAGTCCAACAGCAGGATACTTTGATCTCAGACACAACAGTGATGAGTTACAGTCTTATTGTCTGATACTGTGAATTTTAAAAATGTCTCTGTCCACATAATGTAGAAACGTGTAGAATATTCTAATCTACATATGTGACAAATGTTGTGTTTTTGTACCGATTTGAACCTTTGGACTTTTATGTGTCGCTTTGCTTTGATTGTATAGTGTTGTGTGTGTCTCCCTCTAGTGGACAGTGTGGGTATGGAGGAGCAGGAGAGAGAGAGGAGGAGGCAAGTGGTGGAGAAATTCCAGAAGGCTCCTTTTGAGGAGATCGCTGCTCACTGTGGTGCCAGGGTACGCACTAACATTATCCTTTAGCCACTTTATTCTACAAATGTACATATGTTTATTGTTGTTTTCTTATATGATTGTTTTGTCTCCAGGCCACGATGCTACAGAGCAAATTAAATCAGATCTTTGAGATTACAATCAGGTAAGAAACAGAGTCACAGCGTCTGCTAAATATTAGTAGTTTGTTTTTTTAACCCTTTCATACACAGTGGACACATGTTCCAAACTGTTCTCTTGTATATTTTTATTAGTTCCGTCAAATGATTAAAACATTTAACCAGATTAATCACAAGGTTGGTTTTTGATTTGTTTGATTAATGATGATCAGAACACTTTTGTCTGTGTTTAATTTTGTTTTTTTTTCAGATTTCCCACAAAAGACACATAAATAAAATAAAACACCACAAAATGCAGAGAAATATATACAATACACATTTAGTTTTTACCTTTTATGTATTTGTTTTTTTAAACTTTTGAATTATTATTAACAAATTTTTACAATTATTTTTTTTTCATGTATTTTTTATTCTTTATTTTTGTCATTTAAATTGATTTAAATTGATTTGTATATTTTATTTATTTTTTTCATCTTTTGAATATTTTTTTGGTTTATTTGTGTATTTTAAATTCTTTTTGCTTTTTTAAAATTTATTTTTATGTTTTATCTAATTATTTTTATTCTTTTGAACTATTACTATTTATTAATGCATTTTCTAAATAGTTTTTAAAAATTTATTTATTCATGTGTTTTTAAATGTTTTAATTTTTATCATTTACATTTTTTTATTTATGTTTTATCTATTTATTTTTTTCATCTTTTGAATTATTATCCATTAATTTTATTTATTCATGTATTTTTTTTTATTTAAAATTTTTATCATTTATTTTTTTATTTTTTATGTTTTATTTATTTATTTGCTTAATCTTTTGACTTATTATTTACAAATGTTTTTGCTATTGTTTTTTCTATTTGTGTTTTTTGTTTTATTCATTATTTTTATCATTTAACTTTATCAACTTATTTTTTTGATCTTTTGAATTATTATTTATTGATTATTATTTTCATTATTTTTGACATGTTCATGTTTTTTATTTTTATCATTTAATTGTATGTTTTAAAATATTTAATCGATTTATTTTCTTTAATCTTTTGAATTATTAGTATTAGTAGTAGTATTTGTATTATTATTATTATTGTTATTAGTGGTATTATTATTATTCTTTATTTTTTCTGATGGTGATGGATAATGTTTTTTTGTGTGCAGACCCCCCCCCAGCCCGTCTGGAACCATTTCATCAGGTTACGGCCAAACCCAGAGTCGATCGGTTCCTATCTACGAGATGAAGTTCCCTGACCTTTGTGTGTACTAGAACATTCTACTGAAACTGTAACAATCTATTTAACCCCAGGACTTGGAAACCGTTCAGGACGGGACACGCTGTCCAGAACCACAGGGGGGGGGGGGGGTCGTTTGATTGCAACTACAGAACAAGCCACCTTTTGAATATCTGGATGAAATGAACTTTTTATTTATTAATAATTGTAAAATGCAGCGGCGGGTAAATTTGTACTAACATTTATTTAGTTTTAATTCTCGTCATGGTCCAAATTTTGCCAAATAATGAAAAACGACTTTTGACGACAGACTGAAGGTGACTCCGCTAGTGTTGGAAATGATCGTTTAAAGCAATGATTTACTTTTTCTGCCCCCCCCCCCCCCCCCTTTCCAAACACATGTTTCTAACTCTTCATGTTTTTATTGTTTAAACCAGGGGTGTCAAACTTATGTTAGTTCAGGGGTCACATCAAAACAACTGGGACGTAAACACTAAAATAATAACATAAATAATGTCAACTCCAAATGTTTTCTCTATGTCTGAAAGCAAAAAAAAAAACAAGTTAAATTATGCCATTGGTAGATATTTTTTCTTTGGTTGAATTAAGCAAAAAAAAATAATTTTATTGAATTGAGGAAAAAAATTGAATAAAGCAAAAAAGTAAAAAAAATAAATGTTGCATTAAATAAATACGAAATTAAATCAAACAAAGAAAATCTTAAATTCAGAAAAAAAAATCTCAAATTAAGAAAAAACTATCTTAAAACGAACCAAAAAACAAATGTGGAATAAAGC
Source organism: Siphamia tubifer (assembly GCA_020466265.1). NCBI lineage: Eukaryota > Metazoa > Chordata > Actinopteri > Kurtiformes > Apogonidae > Siphamia > Siphamia tubifer. The sequence goes on from CM035805.1 coordinate 5,169,668, forward strand.
AAAAAACTTGAATTAAGCAAAAAAAGAATTATCTTAATTCAATTAAAAAAACTAAAAAATAAATGTTGGATTAAGTAAAAACAATTAAATAAAACAAAAAAAATATTGAATTCAGAAAAAAAATTGAATAAAGCAAAAACAAAAAAATCTCAAATTAAGAAAAAACAAATCAGGAAAAAAAATTTAATTAAGCAAAAACAAATGTAAGTAAAATCTTAATTTAAGCAAAAAAAATGTAAATATATGTTGTATTAAGCAATAACTCAATTAAATCAAACTAAAAAATCTTCAATTAAGAAAAAAATAAACTTGAACAAAGCAAACAAAAAACAAATGTTGAATAAAACCAAAAAAAATTATTTAAGCAAAAAAAAAACAAAAAAAAATCTAAATCAAACAATAATAATCAGCCAATGGAACAAATAAAAAATGATCTTGGTAAAATTTCTTACAATAATATTTTCCAGATTTATGTCTAAACTCTTACGACTCCAAAGAAAGTAAAATGATGTGATGAAAATGTTGACATGAAACAACTGTCCTTTAAAACTATGTGAATAAACCCACACTTTTTCAGAATAATAATAATAATTTTAATCAGATTATGTTTATCATTTACACACGTACAGATTATTTATTAGTGGATCTACAAATACATAAAACATTTAATAACAGGCTGAACATTATTAAACGTACAAAAATGTTCATATTTCTTCAGGTTATTTGCATTTTTGTCAAACAATAGTTTTATTGTAAATCCAGAAAAATGACATGAAAATGTTTAAATGAACATTAAGAGTAAAATGTAGAGTTGTGAGTATTTATACGTTATTATGATAGTATTTTACTGATCTGACCCATGTGGAACCTGAAATAAAATGATCAATATATTCACTATTATTATTATTATTATTATTACATTTCACAGACTAATTCGGGGGCTTGATTTGGCCCCCGGGCCACACGTTTGACACCCCTGGTTTATGTGATTAGTATGGAAATTTTATGGGTTAATTTAATTTACTGTATTTTCTGCACTATAAGGCACACTGTCAACGAATGGTTTATTCTGGAGGGTTTTTCATATATTAGGCAGATTAAGTGAGGTTAAATTCATGAGACAAAAACACAAAATTAAAAGATAAAAAGTAAAAAATTGTGAGATAAAATGTGTAATTTATGAGGTAAAAACCCAAATTTCTAAATAAAAAGCCAAAATGATGAGATAAAACATGAACTTTATGAGATAAAAAGTAAATATTATGAGATTAAACACCAAATATTTGAGGTAAAAACCCACATTTATGGGATTAAAAAGTCACTAATCCTAACCAGAGTTAATCCATATATTGCATTAACTCTACAGTGTTTTTTGGACAAATGTAAAACCTTTTAATTGCGCCTTATAGTCCAGAAAAACTGTTAAATATTTGTTCGTGGAGCCTTTGTTTGTTTGAACAGTTTTAGTTTTTTTTGTTTTTTAGTTTCGAACCCCAAGTGCTTTGTTTTCCCATGACGGCCATTTCTTTCTTTTGTGACACTGGTGTTTAGGTTTTTAATTAAAAAGCAGACGGTGTGTTTACTGTCCTCCCAAAAATGAGTGTGCCTTACAGGTGACTCAAACTAGAAGAGACGGTGTCGCACTTAAACTCGTCCCCACCATGTTCCCTAGATCCAACAGAAGGTAATTTATTGACACTTATTTTTCTCCTTCACATATAAATGTGTACATACAGAGAATATATGAACCTCTACAGTGCTTGTACAGGACTACACATGCTTTTGTGTGTATATATATATATATATACACCACCCATTGTATATTAATACAGATTTTAGAACTGCCACTGCACTAACTGTGTCCACTGATGAGCGACTGACTGGAGTTTTTCCATACTTTCCTTTTTTTTCTTCTTTTTTACGATCGAATCCCTTTGAGAAGTAACCAGGAACCCACCCAATCTGACAAACGTCCTGCTGAAGGATTTAATTTAAGATCATTTTATTTCTGGGTAATCAGGACAGCGACGGCTTTAGTTCCTACCTACAGTTTATCGTGGCAGATCCGAGCGCCATCGTCCTGATCCGTAACCGTTAACGTCCTGAACTGTGAAAATAGAACTCATTTCTAGTCCTAACGTCTCATTACATTTAAAATGAGATTTAATCACCTGAAGAGTAACTTGTAATTGAAGCCAGAAAAAATATTGGTTTTAAGCAACAACAAAAAAAACTAGTAAATCTTGTATTAAAAAAAGGTCAAAATTATGAGATAAAAATCTAAATTATAAGTTAAAAAGTCAAAATTAGGAGTTAAAATTCTAAATTATGAGATAAAAAAATCTAAATTATAAGTTAAAAAATCTAAATTATTAGTTAAAAAGTTAAAATTATGAGATAAAAAAAAACCCTTGGAGAAGTAACAAGCAACCCACAAAATCTGAGTGGACGGAGACAAACTGGGCCGTGGAAACGTCCTTAAGATTCTTACTTTATTTAATCACAGGCCGGATTCACAAAATGTTTCTTAAGATAATTCTGATGAAGATTCTAAAGGAAAAAGATAAGATGTTTGTAAAATGTATCTTAAGTGAAACTCTTCCATTTACCATTTCATATAAACATTCACCCTAATATGGTATAAAGTGGGCCGCATCTCCTATTAAGCTAATTAAAATAAATAAAACAAAAACAAATCTTGAATAAAGCAAAAATAAATACATAAATGCAAAAAACCTTGAATTAAAAAAAAATCTTAATTTAAATTAAATAAAAAAATTAAAAAAATATATATTTTGAATCAAACAAACAAATATTCTGCCAGTGGAACAAGTGAAAATAATCTTGGTAATATTTGTATAAATCAGATTTACTGTAGAAGTAAAAACTCTACATGTGAATTATAGGTTACTATGGAAACGATTATTGTCTTATTTTAAATGTCATGATATTTTTACTAGAGATGAAAAAAAAAATTAGATTTCTGAAATGACTGTGGACTGAGGCTGCTGAGGCTGCTGAGGCTGCTGAGGCTGCTGAGGCTGCTGAGGCTGCTGAAGCTCCTGAGGCTGCTGATGCTGCTGAGGCTGCTGAGGCTGCTGAGGCTGCTGAGGCTGCTGAGGCTGCTGAGGCTGCTGAAGCTCCTGAGGCTGCTGAGGCTGCTGAGGCTGCTGAGGCTGCTGAGGCTGCTGAGGCTGCTGAGGCTGCTGAGGCTGCTGAGGCTGCTGATGCTTCAGCCTCCAGTCAGTGCATGTGTCCTTCAGACATGTGATGAAGCTAAAGCCATTTGTTGGGTGTATATACACACACACACACACACACACACTCACACACACACACACACACACCTACACAGGTATAAAAACTAAAGTATGATGCAATAATTTAGCTGTCGTCTGACAAACGTCGTCTGATTGTCGGTCGTAAAAAGCGTTTGATTTAAATCCAGTTTTTTGATCAAATGAATCGTGTTCACAGGAAAGTAACATCTGAATGTTTGGTCACAAAATGAGTCCATTCGTATTTAATAATAAAAATGGATTAGATTTTTCAAGCACTTTTCAAAGCACCTGAAGCGCTTTACATTATTGATCCATTATTGATCCACTCTGAGCTACAGCAGCTGATGAACCTGTCAGACAAAACTATTTTAACGTCAGTCTTCTTCTATCTTCTAGATTTTACTTTTGAATTAACCATTTTTATTTATATTTTGTCTTTTGTAGTTTTATGTTTACTTGTCTTTATGTGTGACGTGATGACGTGACCAATGACGAATCTTCAATGAAGGAAAAAATATTGAGTGAGTAAATAAACAAAACACATCTTGAATCAAACAAAAACTAATCTTGAATTAATTAAAAATAAATAAACAAATAAATGTATTTATACAAATATACATATGTGACCCTCCAGCATAAAACCAGTCACTTGGGTCAAATTTCAGAAATTAAAATTTATATTTATCTTAAAGTTTATTAAAAATGTTTGTGTGACACTAATTCAACCAATCAGAGGCTGTTTTTCAACATCGCCATAGCAACAAGGGCTTTAGTTTAGTGTAGAAGACTTTGTTCTGAGGCCTCCCATTGGTTCAAATCTATAATTATGTAGATTTCTATTTAAGGGTTGTCTAGAGGGAATCCCCATCTTTCCAACGGTACCAAACATGACGGGGAAATACCTAACGCCAGCGCCAAGGAAAGTCGTGTTTGGAGTCGATTTGTCTTAGTTTTAGACTTAATTACTGTCAGAGTCAGTTGTTGTTCTTCCTAAAAGACATGATTTGAAGACGTTACGCTAGGAATTTAACAAACACTCATAGTTAGAAGTGTTCAGGAAACATTTTACTGGGATTTTATCAATAAACTTTTTGATCCATATAATATATTTGAGGCTAAAGTTAGAAAAACTGCTGTGACTGAACCACTGCTTTAATGATGGACGGACACGTGTCAATGGAACAAGTGAAGAAAAAATGTCGAATTAAGCAAAAAAAAAAATCTACTAATGGAAGAAGTGAAAATTATTTTGGTAAAAATATGTAAAAAATAATATATTTTTGACATTTTCTTCCATCTAACAAAGTCGTATTTGGAACTGAAGACAGTGAACTGGTCACTTTTCATTATAGAATAGAATAGAATAGAATAGCCACTTTATTATCACAAATTTTGATGCAGAAGCTCACCATCAGTCATAAAACCTGAATTTTAAAAATCAAAACAGTTTCATAAAAAAAAACTTTCCAACAAAAATAAAAATCAAAACTGTCCAATAAAAATAGAAATAAAAACAAAGCAGTCTAATAACTACTATAAAACACACATATACACACACGTCTTCCACACACTCTTCCGTCTACATCAGTCATCACACACTCTGCACATATATGTTTTATAGAGTGTGGAATAAAACTGTTCCAGAACCTGGTAGTTCTGGTTCTGCTGTGTTTGTGTTCTGACAAATATCAGAACCACTTTATCAGGACAAATGGACTGTTGGAGTTGGACCATATTTATTTCCTCTTTACCTCCACACACACACACACACACACACACACACACACACACACACACACACACACACACACACACACACACACACACACACACACACACACACACACACACACACACACACACACACACACACACACACACACACACACACACACACACACACACACACACACACACTCTTCTCTTTACTTTCCTGTGAAGACGTTTCTTTTTTATTTCTCTCGTTATTTTTCCGGTGCCGTGACCGTTTTTCCGTTTCGTGTCGTTGCTTCTGTGAACGTGACTCTGCACTCGTCGAACTCATCTGGTGTAAACGCCCGACGCCCTCGCCGTCTGGTTTCGTCCCTGATCGTCACGTGTTCTAATCCCGCGGCTGCGTGGGGTTCACGGTTCCTTATGTTGTGTTCGTCCTCCGTGTGGATATTTGTGTCACGTGACCCGTCCCTGTCCTTTTGTCAGTGCAGGTGAGTGAGTGCGACTCACGTTGTGTATTGTGTATTTGTTCATGGTCATGTTACATCCATGTTGGTCTGTAGCGTCTCCACCCAAAGGCCAAACTCCACAGTTTACAGCAGGGCCGTTAAAACTCATTTCAGTTCAGGGGCCACATGAAGACAAGTTTGATCTGCTGATGGACGGACCAGTGAAATAATATTGAATTCAATTCACTTTATTTGTCCAAAATATACATAAAAACAGATTAAAAACTGTTAAAAACAGATTAAATCAGATAAAAACAGATGCAAATACACATTACAAACAGAAAAATAAAGAAAAATGTAAATATATTCATATCCAACGTGCTCTCAGCCGTGTGCTACTCTAGTCTAGGATTTAAAAGTGACACCATGTTATTTATGGAGTCACCTAGTCATTGTGTAAAGTTATATAATAAGTATATAATATATAATAATAATTATAATAATATTGAATTAATGTAAACTCCAAACTTTCCTTTATGTTGGAGCAAAATAAGTAAAGTTACGTGATGAAAATGTTTCCATCCTTTTAAAACGATGTGAATAATATGAACGAACTGAGAAAACTATGTGTAATTTTAACAATATTATGTCTCAGTTTATCATTTACACATTTCAATTACAACTTCCAGATCACAATAGATGAATTAATAAATAAAACATTTAATAACAGGCAGATTATTGGTAAACTTGACCTTCATACATTTAAAAATGTTTCTTCAGGTTAATTATATATTTTTTTTAAATGATCATTTTAGTGTCAATACAAAACAATGATATGAACTTTTTTACATTTACAAAGCAAAACATTTGGAATTTTCTACTTTATTATGAGAGTATTTTCCTGATCTGACCCACTGCACATTAAACTGGTCTGGATGTGGAACCTGAACTAAAAGGATTTATGTCTTCAGTGTCATTTTTGTATTTTACAAACTCATCCCAGGGGCCGGACTCGACCCTTCGGAGGGCCGGATTTGGCCCCTGGGCCGCATGTTTGACACCCGTGATTTACAGATTTGTTTGTTACTGCAGGAGTGTTTTAGTTCAGGGGCCACATTATAAAACCACATCTGATCTGGACTGGACTGGACTGGACTAAAATAATAACATACTTAAATAGTTTCCTCTGTTACATTTACAGTTAGATCAGAACCCATTGGCAGATTTATTTATTTATTTTTGCTTTAATTAAATTAAAAATTAATTGAATTGGAGAAAAAAATATTGATTAAAAAAAAATACAACAATCTTAAATTAAGCAAAAATGAAATTAAATCAAACAAAAAAGAAAATCTCCAATTCAACAAAAAATAGTAAATAAAGCAAAAAAAAAAACTTCAATAAAGCAAAAAACAGAATTAATTAAGCAAAAATCTAATCTAAATTAAACAAAAATATAAATCTAAGCCAAAAAAATAAAAATAAAAATAAATGTTGGATTAAGCAAAACTGAAAATAAATCAAACAAAAACAAAATCCTGAATTAAGCAAAAAAAAGGAGGAAAACATTTATTTGAGGGAAAAAAATATTGAATAAAGCAAAAAACACATCTAATTTAAAAATTAATTTTGGCAAAAAAAATTTAATAATTGTTGTATTAAGCAAAAACTAAATTAAATAAAACCAAAAAAATATTGAATTAAGCAAAAAAAAGTTAATGGCTCTTGAAAAATTATCAGATAAAAAGTCAAAATTCCAGGCCACATTGTGGTTTTTGGAGAAAATTAAACTCTTTCAAGTGCACCTTATAGTCTGGAAAATCCGTTAATTTTCCCTTTTTCCACTAAAACAAAGTCAAACGTCAATTTTTAATTCCGTCCAGATCATTATCGATCATATTTTCCTGGTCTGATCCAGTGCAGATGCTTGTGGAACCTGAATTAAAGTGATTTTTTTTTCACCACTGATCGTTAATATATTCAGTGTTATTCATCCTAGGGGCCCGATTGGACATTTTGACCGGCCGAATTTGGCCCTCGGTCCTTAGGTTTGACACCTGTGATCCAGAAGAAGCCCAGTGTGCAGCTGTCTAAACTTTTCCAGTGACTTTCTATGATTTCATGCTTGTAAATTTAGTCTTTGAGCATCTTGCAGTTCGTCAGTGAAGACCCTGTAAATCTATCGGTCTGCTCGTCGTCATTGTACGGTAGTGTACGGTAATATTATTAAACGGACGGTAATCCAGTCTTATTACTTTTTATGCCATTACATGTCTGGTAATAGATCTGTTTACATCGTAGTGCCGTAGGTCAAACTCGTTCATTCTGTGAACTTTGCACTTTAAAAACTGGATTACCTAAATGACAAAGGCAGCTTTTACATATGAAGGAAATGCCTTATGAGTGTCATACTGGACTGTGCATGCTAGTCAACTTCCTGTGTTGTATAATAAATTTGTCTGCAACCATAAAACATGTCCTCCATCTTTGGCTCTGATTTATTATTGATGTTAAATCCCTATGAATTACGCTCAAGTATGTGCTCTTTTATTTTTAAGGTAAAAGTGAATCCAGGCCAAAGAAAATAAAGGCTGAGTCAGAACATAAGTACTTATGCAGAAGTAAAAGTACTTTAATGTAAAAAAAAAAGTAGATTTTATAAGGTATATGTACTTTTTACACTCATTTAGAAAGAATAAGTTTCTACTGTACTTAGAAGTTAGTCGAATAAGTTAATAAAGACTGAAATGAACAAGTGTTACAAACAGAACATTTACTGACGATATTAAACCACTGCTGTTTACACTGTATGACGAACCAAGTCTGAATAACACCATACAGGTACCACGCCATACTATGCCATGTCATGCCATGCCATACCATGCCACGCCGTGTCATACCATGCCATGCTATGTCATACCATGCCATCCCATACCATGTCATACCATGCCATACCATGCCATGACATACCATGCCATACCATGCCATACCATGCCATGCCATACCATGACATACCATGCCATACCATACCATGCCATACCATGCCATACCATGCCATGCCATGCCATACCATGACATACCACGCCATGCCATACCACGTCACGCCATGCCACGCCCTACCATGCCATACCATGCCATGTCATACCATGCTTAAACCACTCATACACATAGTTTTATTAACAAAACAAACGTTTAAGGATGAGTAGAGGCGCCAAGTAGTTAAATAAGACTCACATCAAGGCTAGAAAAAAAACATTGGCTTAGATCAGTGGTTCTCAAATCCGGTCCTCGTGGCCCAGTGTACATATTTTTTTTTTATTTCCCTTTTCTGTCAAACCTAATTATTGATGAGCTCTTCAGAAGCCTGATGATTTAATGGCTTCCAGGTGTGATGGAAGAGGGATATATATTTTTATATACATATATATTTTTAATGAAAAAATTTGTTAATTTAAAAAAAAAAAAAATTTTATATATATTTTAGTTTTTTTTTAAAGAGGAAGATATTTCATTATTTTTACATTATACTCAATTAACTCAATTTTAATTTTTTTTACTTTTACCTTTTTATTTTTAACACTTAAACATTTTTAAATAAATTTTTTTTATTTATATTTCATATTATTATTATTTTATTATTAGTTTTTATTAAATAAATTTAAAGGAAGAAGCAGATATAAACATGCAGGACACTGGGCCACGAGGACCAGGTTTGAGAACCACTGGTTTAGATTAAGCAGAAAACATCCGCCCTTTTTCTCGACACAGCTGATGGTAGGATGGAAATCTGACCAAGCCTCAAGAAATGATGTAATGTGTTGTGCACATGCGCAGTGGGGCTTGGTAGGATATAGAGTAGGAAGCATTTACGGAACACCGGCCCCAGCATCAGCATCACAGTACGCATTCATTATCCATGACGAGCCCGAAGAACGTGATTCTGGTGCGAATGAAAAGAAGAAGTGACTGCGTTATCAGCAGAAGTGAAAAAGGAGGAGGAGCCATCACTTCACCAGCACCAATAAAAGACATGTTGGCGAAACCCCTCGAACCCTCCGAATTCATGGGAAAAAAACACCCGGAAAAATGTCCACGAGTCCCCAGGAAGACCACGAAAAGTCACCAAAGGCAATCGTCCCTGGATCTACACCCCACCAAACACCACTGACGGTGAAAGAGACAAAACAATGGTATGAAAATGACCCACATGACTGATATGAAAATGACCCACATGTCTGGTATTAAAATGACCCACATGTCTGGTATTAAAATGACCCATGTCTGGTATTAAAATGACCCACATGTCTGGTATTAAAATGACCCACATGTCTGGTATTAAAATGACCCATGTCTGGTATTAAAATGACCCACATGTCTGGTATTAAAATGACCCACATGTCTGGTATGAAAATGACCCACATGTCTGGTATTAAAATGACCCACATGACTGGTATGAAAATGACCCATGTCTGGTATTAAAATGACCCACATGTCTGGTATTAAAATGACCCACATGACTGGTATGAAAATGACCCACATGTCTGGTATTAAAATGACCCACATGTCTGGTATGAAAATGACCCATGTCTGGTATGAAATTGACCCATGTCTGGTATGAAAATGACCCACATGTCTGGTATTAAAATGACCCACATGTCTGGTATTAAAATGACCCACATGTCTGGTATTAAAATGACCCACATGACTGGTATTAAAATGACCCACATGAGTGGTATGAAAATTACCCACATGTCTGGTATTAAAATGACCCACATGACTGGTATTAAAATGACCCACATGTCTGGTATTAAAATGACCCACATGACTGGTATGAAAATGACCCATGTCTGGTATGAAAATGACCCATGTCTGGTATGAAAATGACCCACATGTCTGGTATGAAAATGACCCACATGTCTGGTATTAAAATGACCCACATGACTGGTATGAAATTGACCCATGTCTGGTATTAAAATGACCCACATGTCTGGTATGAAAATGACCCACATGTCTGGTATTAAAATGACCCACATGACTGGTATGAAAATGACCCATGTCTGGTATGAAAATGACCCACATGTCTGGTATTAAAATGACCCACATGTCTGATATTAAAATGACCCACATGACTGGTATTAAAATGACCCACATGTCTGGTATTAAAATGACCCACATGAGTGGTATGAAAATTACCCACATGTCTGGTATTAAAATGACCCACATGACTGGTATTAAAATGACCCACATGACTGGTATTAAAATGACCCACATGTCTGGTATTAAAATGACCCACATGACTGGTATGAAAATGACCCATGTCTGGTATGAAAATGACCCATGTCTGGTATTAAAATGACCCACATGTCTGGTATGAAAATGACCCACATGTCTGGTATGAAAATGACCCACATGTCTGGTATTAAAATGACCCACATGACTGGTATGAAAATGACCCATGTCTGGTATTAAAATGACCCACATGTCTGGTATTAAAATGACCCACATGACTGGTATGAAAATGACCCACATGTCTGGTATTAAAATGACCCACATGAGTGGTATGAAAATGACCCATGTCTGGTATTAAAATGACCCACATGTCTGGTATTAAAATGACCCACATGTCTGGTATTAAAATGACCCACATGTCTGGTATTAAAATGACCCACACGTTTGGTATTAAAATGACCCACATGTCTGGTATTAAAATGACCCACACGTCTGGTATTAAAATGACCCACATGTCTGGTATTAAAATGACCCACACGTCTGGTATTAAAATGACCCACATGAGTGGTATGAAAATGACCCACATGTCTGGTATTAAAATGACCCACATGACTGGTATTAAAATGACCCACATGTCTGGTATTAAAATGACCCACATGTCTGGTATTAAAATGACCCACATGTCTGGTATTAAAATGACCCACATGTCTGGTATGAAAATGACCCACATGACTGGTTCATTTAGTGCTTTACTGTCTAATGTTCAGTCAGTGAAGACACATTTACCCACTGACACCAGTACGTTAAATCTAAAATATACATTCTATTTTACTTTTAACACATTTCATACAAAATTGGTAATTTTTTTCCCCATTTTTAAAGGGTTTAGGGGGTAGTATTTGGGGTCTTGGAACCAATCAGGCCTTGAACATGTTAAATGTGACTGAAAACTACACAGCATGAAACCACGTCTGGAACGAATTCATTTCATAAGTAGAGGTATCACTGTATCTAAATAAATAAAGAAAACAACAAAACATAAAAGGGAGGTGGGGTCGGGGGGTAAAACATGGTAATATGATGTAAACACATTTATAATGAATTTTCCTGCACTACATACGTAACCAGGGTGACAAGTACCGGCCAGATATAAGCATGCGTCACAATATTAAAGGTGTCATTCTGCTGAAAACCACTTTTCCACTTTTGGAATCTGATGGCTCACCCAGCGTTACCATGGTGATGGCTCACCCAGCGTTACCATGGTGATGGCTCACCCAGCGTTACCATGGTGATGGCTCACCCAGCATCACCATGGTAATGGCTCACCCAGCGTTACTATGGTGATGGCTCACCCAGCGTTACCATGGTGACGGCTCACCCAGTGTTACCATGGTGATGGCTCACCCAGCGTTACCATGGTGATGGCTCACCCAGCGTTACCATGGTGATGGCTCACCTAGCGTTACCATGGTGATGGCTCACCTAGCGTTACCATGGTGATGGCTCACCTAGCGTTACCATGGTGATGGCTCACCCAGACTTACCAACACATGCTCTTTGACAGTGGTTCATCACCTCCACTGGCTGCATACTGCATTCACACTAAACAACAACAGGAACCAGGGACCCAGAAAAAGACGGTCCATCTGACGTCACATGGACTTTAGCGTCACCCATGTTGGGTTAAACCCGTCCCCCATTGCAGCGAATCTGTAGTAGCATTAGCATTAGCATCTACAAGAGACGACGGCACCACAGTAGCTGCTGCACAAACTGGAAAAAACATGTTGGATCAAACTGGTTCATGTGTCTCTGTGGAAATAAAGACTGTTTTTTTAACTGCATGTTTTCAAAACAAGCAACGGCACGAAACCTAGCTGGATGATACTCTGGTAAAGGTAAACACACATAGAGAGCAAGAGGGGAGGGGGCCGTGTTCCTTCACATATTCTGAGCCAATCACAGACGCCTCATCACCACGTCGTGGACATGTATGAGGAAGTAGAAGTAAACTCTGTTGTTCAACCTCCAGTCATTTTTCTATCGTGAAAAAACAACTGGAAACAAAATAATCATGACGTTTGTATAAATAGAACCAACACACAATGTATTCAATAACAATGAAGAACACAGTAATATTAATGAAATAACCATAGAATGACTCATTTAAGGAATATGACCAGTGTTTCCAGATGGGTTGGTCTTCCACCCACTTGGGCTCCTTCTGTCTAACCTGACTGACTGCAGATGTATGGATGCTTCTCATGTCTGCTCACATCTTCCATCTGGGAAAACACCATTAGCTAATCTTTGTTAAGGCGGGGTTGTCCATCAAAATCGCCAGAGGTTTGTAAATTGTATGAAGAATAAAAAGTTTGGCATCATCCACTCCTTTATCACTTTGGTGGGAAAACTGGAGTGGGTCCAGTTTGGCATGGACCAGAGTCAGAACCTCATCCTTCAAAACTTTCTCAAGGATTTTAACAACTACAGAAGTTAATGCCACTGCTCTAAAATCTTGTACCTTAGGGTTTTTGACTTTAGGAATGGGAATTGTAGTGGAGGTTTTCCAAATATGTGACCCACCACCAGTAAACCAGGCATAAGTGTGTGTAAATCCAAACAGAGTTATGTGTGTATCTTGGTAGAGTGGAAACTAAGGTTTAAGATGGTGAAAAAATGATGTTTCTATCACAAGTAGAACCAAAGTTATGGTCATATGGACATATTTTACAATTTGCATATTTTTAGATATTGTCCGTTAAAGTTTTGGACTGTTTTGGGGTAGGAAGTCCTTAGCAACGCATAATAATTTGTATCCGATTGACACAAATTGTTGACAGATGTTAAAGGACACTCTGATGGACATGTCACAGAAGTTTTATATATTATAATAATAGGACAGAAGTGTGACGTATTATAATCATTTGGCTTACACCATTGGACAGAACATTCAATATAAGCTTTTACCTCGTACCAAACACTTGGGTGTTTACCCACGGAACGGAGATCGTTTTGTTCGGCGAAAAGAGGTGGAAGTCGTCTTTGTCTTTGCTCAGCAATACCTGAACTTTTGTCGCCGCTTAAATAATTGACTCAATAAACACCTTTATTGATTGGATTTCAACGTAATGACCACAGGAAGTGAACATAGAGGTGTTAAGGTACCGTTTTTTGATAAGGTGTAAACACGAATAACAAATCACCTTCCAGCCTAAATTTGGCTGTAGCTCTGAACGGCTCAGCGCGACTTATGCCTGGTTTCGTGGTGGTGGGTCACATTTAAGGCTTTAGAAGTGAGCAGTAGTATTTTAACATTTATTCTGTAGGTTAGCGCTCTCTCTAGAAACATATTTTAACTCATGAGGGTCCCCAGTGAAGAAGATCTTGTTCTTATTTATGGTCCTTAGATAAACAATAACCCACTTAACTGGGATCACTGATTCCACACAAACTGTAATGTATGACGAAACTGTAACAGTGAGTTTGTCAAAATCATTACCACAACTGTCAAAGAAGCATTGACAGTCAGTACAAAACAAGCTTGGAGGGAAGAGATACTGTCCTCTGTCCTCTGTCCTCTGTCCAGAGCTGAACAGCTTTCATCACTTTCTCCTGTCATCTGACACATGCTTCATATATCATCAATAAGAAGATGCTGTTATAGTAAGAAGCTCCTAATGCAGGCGAATGAATTTATAGCCACCCTCAACATTTCCATAACATAAGTCAAGTGCAGTGTTATTTATTGTAGTTGGACAATCCACAAACTGTTCCTATGTCTTCAAGGTTTTGTCCAGAACCACACGATTAAAATCTCCCCATATAGAATTTAGGAGCCTCACTACTAATGGAGTCCAGCTTGTGCGCTAACTCCTCTATCACTTGTATGTCTGCAGTGGCATAGGGAGCCTAAGTGACGAGATTCTATTTCCAGTCGATTTCCAAACCATTGGACCTAAGTGCCATAAAAAAAGTAACGCAAGTCAATGGAGGGATAAAAGTAATTTTCTGGTCCTGTTTGAAATGTGCTACGGTTTTCACATATGATGTCTGTGAATTTTAAAGATACATTTTCACATTGACAAAGCACTCACTTTGGACAGGCATCCAAAGTTACGTTAGGTTTTATGTGAGAGTAAGTAATGGACTACAACGTTCGTCTCACAAATATGACGTAACCTGTCCTAATTTTGGGCTTTTGTCCTCCTTTTTGGACACAAGTGTCCTCCTTTCCTCTTTCATGCCAGTGGTCACCCTAGCACCGACACAGGCTACATACCATCTGACTGCTGTCTTTGTCCACATCCAGTGTGCATGTCCAGAGAGTGCTCTTGAAAGACAATACAAAAAAACAGTATGGGACTCTGTCTCCTGTCCAGTCTCACGGAGGTGCATGCCGGCCTGTCCAGGAATGGACGTCCGCTACATTCAGACGCACCCAGTAACTGTTGGACAGGTTTAATTGTGTGATGTAACAGCTGATGCTGAAGGTAATGCACTGTTTTTTGTTCTGAATATAGACTATGTAGACACTTTATATGTAACAGTTACAATCTCTTATTCATTAATGCCTTTTAATTAGTTAATTTTGAAATTCATATACTATTAGGGTATGTTACATGTGATGGCTAGAGTTTTTTCTGCTCATTTTGATTGTTGTGAGATAATGGTTTCAACACTCAAACCTGAGAATGAGTGTGTCTGTAGTCTGTGTTTTTACCATTTCCTGTGACACTGTAATAAAATACTATTTTCCATTTGGGTTTATACTTTTAGTCGCTTACTGTAAATGCAGTTAAATGCATGTTTGTGCAATTATTAAATGTTTTCCTGTGAAAAACCTTGTTGGGCGTTTTTTTTTTCCTGAAGTGGGCAGGTTTTGGAACGCGATTAGATGGAAATCACTCAACCTAATCTGGCAACACTGAATATGACGCACAGCATCTACCCTTTCTCTGCCCACATAAAGGCCATGCTGACTTTGCTTTGAAATGGGAAAATGTACTCTGGTTTAGTTATCCATGGCAGGAAGGCCACTTCTGAGTTTTAACCTTATCATTTTAGCCAAACACTATATACAAAAGTCAACATTTCTAAATATGAAGCCAACCTTTATTGAATTCTCCATTTACATAAATCATTATTTATCATCTATATCTTGTTCTCTTAATAAGAAAGCTGTGAAGTCATACTCTTTTTGTTCTGCAGAATGAATTCATGTAAACTTTATTTTCTTGTTTCTGTTTATTTATTTTCTTTTATTTCCATGGCATCACCCCTGGCAGAATGTTATGTATTCTGTTAAACAAAACGTATACAATGTTTATTGACAAATAAAATAATAAAAAACATAACATAAAGGCCATGCTGCTGAAATCCTTCTGCATCTGTAATTTTGAAATTTCCAATGTGTAACTGTTTTAACTTTGCTTAAATGTTGCACAGGTTTAAATTGGGAACAAAAAATGCCACATTAACGTAGGCACTATGAGTCACAATGAAAACCATAATAATGCTGCTGTTAGAGTCAGAGCTTGTATGTTATGTAGAATTATTTAGAACATGAACCACAAGAAAATAATCATTAATATCGTCGTCGTTAAATCTGTTGTATTTTATCTTTGAGTAGCTAACTCCCCTAACGTGTTTTAAAACGCTGTTAATTAAAGAAAGAGTGTCCAAACTATTAAAAATGTGGTTTAATTTCACACAAAACTCCCTTTTACAGCATAATGTAGTGTTTTTTTCCTGAGCAGTTTCAACAGCAGCAGTTCATCACTGATCTGTTTTTTACGTCGGTTTCTTCTCTGCTCTGAAAAACCTTTTCGCTCTGTGCATGCGCGCACACACACACACACACACACACACACACACACACACACACACACACACACACACACACACACACACGCATACGCAATTAACATGTTTATTCAACACCTTTGACAGTTTCAACAAAACAACTGTAAACAACTGTTCCATTGATTTGTGTTAAAATGTTTAATCTGAATAATCATGATGATGGATTAATAATCATCATGAAAATCACCTTATGTTGGTCGACTTTGTCTGAGGGGGCATTGCGTTAGGGTTCTCAAACTTCCCACAAAATACGCCAAAAAAAACATAAGAAACACAAAAATGAATATAAAAAAATATACACACATGCTACACTCCACAACAATTAAAAAACAAAAAACCCAAACACACAACTAACAAAAAAAGTGTTAAAATCCAAAACCTTTTCAAAAATTCTTTTAAAATTCATCACAAATCTAGGGCTGTCAAATACTTAAAACACACTGGTCTGGTGAGCACCCTGAAAAAGACGAAAATACAGGATATAAGTGCACGACCTTGAGAGAGTAAATGAGTTTTAAAGGTTAAAGTAAGTGTTTGGTGTGTTCCCTGACCTTATGACAAAAATACTATTAATAAGTAGAAACATCTGAATATATGTTGAATGAAACCTGGTATAAAACATCACAAATCTGATGCATTCAATGTCATATTGTCTGAAAAAAAAAGGTTAAATCCAAGGGAGGTCACACTATACAAATCCAACTCCACTGTGGTTTATACAAAGTGTTTTAACCTTCAAACTTTTATTTAGTGCTGAATGTACTTCACTATGTCACATGTATCCTGATCCAACCACAGGTGGAAGTAACTAAGTAAAAGTACTTCGTTATTGTACTTAAGTAGATTCTTTTAGGTATCTGTACTTTACCTCAAGTATTTATTTTTCTGGAAACGTTTTACTTTATACTCTTTACATTTATATAAATATATGTACGTTATACTCTTTACATTCTCAGAATAGACTCATTACTTTTTGAAACTTTCATTAAATCGTTTCAGAGGGAAAATAAGTATAGGCGAGAAATTATGACTTTTTAAAAATTGTAATTATGGCGTTTTATATCAGTTGTGTCAAATACAGTATGTCACAATTTTGCCATTTTATCTCATAATTTTGACTCTTTCTTATAATTATACATTTCGTATCATATATTTATGGCTTTATATCTCACAATTTTGACTTATTATCTCATTATGTTTTTTTAATCACATATTTAAGACTTTTGAAAAAATCTGAATTGTATTGAAAATGTTTATTTTCCCATAATTCCCTGTCCATACCATGTATATATACTGTATGTATGTATGTATGTGTGTATATATATATATATATATATATATATATATATATATATATACTGTATATAGATATAATGTGTGTGTGTGTGTGTGTGTGTTAGGCATGGGACACGGTATTCGAATATTCATGACACACTCGAGTATAGAATATTAATTTCGAATGCATTACTTTTATGGCATTTCACTTGGAAAGAATGCTCTATTGCATCATACGGTACCTGGCAGGAGCAAATGCACTGAAAAACAAAATGCTGCAAACACAAGAAAGATAAACAACCAAAATGATAAAACTATTTAACAATAAAATATCAACTATTAGAGACAAAATAGACACATTTCTCCCAAACATTAGATCAGAAAAAGTAGCGCTTTCAAACCTAGGCCCTTTAATAAATCCCTCTGTAACACTAAATAATTTCACCACTGTAGACCAAACTGATGTCATTTCTATTATCATGTCTTCCAAATCAGCCACCTGCCTCTTAGATCCAATTACAACTAAACTCTTTAAAGAGATTCTGCCCCTAATTATTAGCACTGTCCTAAATATAATTAACACTTCATTAATTCCTGGATATGTGCCACAGTCATTTAAATATGCTGTTATTAAACCAATTCTGAAAAAGCCTACCCTAGATCCTGACATTTTAGCCAATTATAGGCCTATATCCAATTTGCCCTTCCTGTCAAAGGTTTTAGAACGAGTAATAGTTAAACAGCTGTGCCAATTCCTGCAGGATAATAGTTTATTTGAACAGTTTCAGTCTGGCTTTCGTGCCCATCATAGCACCGAAACAGCGTTAGTTAAAGTTACTAATGACTTATTATTAGCCGCTGACATCGGATTAATATCGGTCCTGGTGTTATTAGACCTTAGTGCAGCCTTTGACACCATTGACCACAGTATCTTAGTGCACATATTAGAATGTGATATAGGTATTAGAGGAGCAGCCCTCTGCTGGTTTAAATCATATTTATCTGATCGCTACCAATTTGTTCACATCAATCAACAATCATCTCAGTCCTTCAGAGTTAATTATGGCGTGCCCCAAGGGTCAGTCCTTGGGCCTATTTTGTTTACACTATATATGCTCCCTTTAGGTAACATCATCAGAAATCATGGTATTAATTTTCATTGTTATGCGGATGACACACAGCTATATTTATCGATTAAACCTGATCAGACCAGACAAATAGATAAACTAAGTACATGTGTCCAAGACATAAAGACTTGGATGAGTGCCAATTATCTTTTATTGAACCCTGAAAAAACTGAAGTCGTTATAATTGGTCCTAAAAATGCGAGAGACTCCCTACCTGACCAGATCGTTACTCTGGACAACTTAAGTGTAACACCCAGTGCCACAGTTAAAAATTTAGGAGTTTTATTTGATCCAGATCTTTCATTCAAAATGCATATTAACCAAACATGCAGAACAGCCTTCTTTCACCTGCGCAACTTTAGCCAAAATTAGGAATATTCTGTCCAAAACGACTGCAGAAAAATTAATTCATGCATTTGTTACATCACGATTAGATTATTGTAACTCCTTACTTGTAGCGTGTCCTAAATATTCCCTAAAAAGCTTCAACTGGTTCAAAATGCAGCAGCAAGATTATTAACAGGATCAAATAGAAAAGAACACATCACCCCTGTGCTCCAAACCCTTCACTGGCTACCAGTTGAGTCTAGAATTAAATTTAAAATCCTCCTCCTTACATATAAAACCATTAATGGTATGGGTTAGGGGTTAGGGGTCAGGGGTTAATGGTATGGGCCCCTCTTATCTTAAAGATGATCTGGTTCCGTACCAACCCAATAGAACCCTTCGTTCTCAGAATGCAGGTTTACTGAAAGTTCCTAGGGTTTCTAAAAGTACAGTAGGAGCTAGAGCCTTTAGTTACCATGGTTACTGTCTTATGGAATCATCTTCCCTTTAATATTAAAGACGCCGACACAGTCTCTACATTTAAAATTAGGCTTAAAACATTCCTGTTTGAGAAAGCCTATGGTCAGGTTAGTTAAAAATTATGTGATGTATGAGTCACAGTTCAGTCTAGGCTGCCCTAGGAGTTAGAATGCTGGGGGAAGTACAGACACTGAGTTCCTTCTTTCCTCTTTCTACCTGTTTCTGTCATTTTTATAACCTATCTTTCATACCAAGTCTGTTCATGACTAGTCACCTGGTGTCCCCTTTCCCCCCTCCCCCCCTGGGGGGAGTGGTGGCTCTCCTGACAGTGTCTGCACGGGAGCCATGGACGACAGGATCTGCAGTATCTCGCCTGTGCCGACCTGTGACCCCGGACCCCCACCCCTGCCTGTCTGGACCAGCCCCCCTCCTTCATTTATACATGGACGTTCATCTATAGCCTGTCCGTCCATGGGAGTGGATCTGTCCTTCAATGTGGTTCTCCTCAAGATTTCTTCTTTTTCCCACTGGGTTTGGAAGTTTTTTCTTGTCGAGAAGGAGGGTCTAAGGACAGGGGGAGGGTCTAAGGACAGGGGATGCCTGGGACTTTTCATGTATTTCTGTAGTTGATTGTGTTTTTGTAAAGCCCTCTGAGATGACTTTGTTGTGATTTAGGGCTTTATAAATAAAATTGAATTGAATTGAATTAATGCAACAGAAGTACACTGTCACTCGACAAAACGGAAGTTCACCAAAATAAAACTGAAGACAAGCTCTTATAAATCAGTTACTAGCATGCTAAACTTAGCGACGTACCTATGGTGCTCTTCTGTGATATCGTAGCACATTACGGTCAACTGTTTAAAAAAGCCAAATTTTCACACTAATCTTCTTCAGTTTTATTTTGCTGAACTTCTGTGTTTGCCCCTGTCGGCCATCGTAGAATTGTGTATGAGTGTTAAAAAAAAACATGTCTGGTTTTCGAATAGTATTCGAATAGTTTCTAGTGAATTTCAAATAGTGTTTTGGACCAAAAGTCACATCCCTAACATACACACATACATATATATATATATATATATATATATATATATATATATATATATATATATATATATATACATACTGTTTTATTTAGAACATTGTTGTAGTTTCATATATTTATTGTAAAGTACTATGGAAACATTTTTGTTTCTTCTATTCTGTTGCTTAAATGTGTTTATATAAATAAAGTGTATTGGAAATGAGATCTTCAAGGTCTATTTTCTAAGAATTTGTTCTTATATCTCATGGAAAAGTTCGTCTTTTGGTCATAATGTCTTATTTTAAATGTCATGAGATATTTGGTGTAGAAATGAGAAAAATACTTTTGATAAGATGTGGATTATTGTTTCCATCAGTGTGCCGCAGGACAGCAGTGGGTACAATGTGTGAGTGAATGAATAATGGATCCACTGTGTGAACGTTCATAGAAAAGCACGATGTAAGTCAACCCTGTTATGACTGGATAAACAAGAACAGAACCTGAACAAAGATAGAAAAATAAATTAGGACTGCACAATATCAAAAAATGTTTCAATGATTTTAGTTTTTTAACCCTGCCATATATATATATATATATATATATATATATATATATATATATATATATATTGAGATATGAACAAAAAAACCCTACTGGATTTCAGAGTAAATAACAGCTGTGTGGTGACGACGTCAAATAGATTAGTGGTCGAAACTGTCATCCTTCTGTAGCTGAAATAATTAAATAAAATTACTTACTAAAAATAAACCTGAGAACAAATTAATTCAATTAAAACAATATTTTTAAATAGTATACATATAAAAATAAATGAATAAATAAAAAAGACAAAAAATAAATAAACAAAAAAGATATAAGTAAAATAAACAAATAAAACCTAAAAATAAAAAAGTGTATGATAAATAATTAGACATATAAAATTAAATTAATAAAAATACATACATTAAAATAAAAAAAAAATTAGGAAACAAACACATATACAATTAAAATAAAATAAATACATTAAAAATAAATTAAAGTATATACAAATTAAAATAATAAAAATAACTGCAGGACCTGTGATGTGACTATTACACACATTGTGATATCGATGCTTAAACAATAATAAATGTATTTATTAACAGCAATAAATACATTGACCACTAAACAATAAAAGCCAGATGAGCGTTCTTTCGGTAACGTGGGTCCGGAGGTCTTCCTAAGGTCTTCCTTAGATCCGGATCAACAACAGAAGGAAAAACAACCCACGCGATCCAACTCAGTCTCAACTGTCTGAGACCGGAGTGAAAACAGACAGAGGCATGTCAACAAACCAGTCCAAGTCATACAGAGAAAACAGTCCAACAGGCAACAGAACATAGGGAAAATCAGTCTGTGGTACCGTAAAAACAGGCGTAGGTCTCCAATGTGGGATCCTGGAAAACAGGCAGAACCACAGACAGGGTACGGACAGGAAACGGTATCTGAAGGTCAACACAGGTCAGGTCAGAATTGCAGAAAAACAAAGTAAGAAGAACGTTGGTAAGAACAGACTGGTACTGGACACGTGCAGAGAGGACTTAAGGACACATGAGGTCATGTGACCCAGGTGGGAAGAAAGACAGACAGCAGACATGAGACAGGAGGGAAACTGAGGCTACATTTATACAGAGACGATGAAAACAGAAGACGCAAACGTGGCGTCTCGTGTTTAGACGAGCGTATTCAGGAGGAAATACTTGTTTATACGAAGATGCAAGAGTAGGAGAAATATGATTGGATAGTCCTACCAGGCCCACTATGTCCTTTTGACGTGTGTAATTGTACACACATCTCTGTGCAGGTGTACGTGTAATGTCTGTACAATAGATGAAACGACTCCTGCACATTTACTACAGCTGCTAATGCTAATGCTAATGCTAATGCAGGTTGAAGAGCTGTGGGATCAAAGTTGTCCCACATGTTTGTTGATTTACCTGCTCAGTGTATGAATGTGACGTGAACATATGTGACGCCTGCAACGTTAACGTGTATGTTTCTTGTCATTCAGACGGAGACGCGACCCAGCACGTCTTCAATACGTCCCACTGTGGAAGGACTCTTCAGATTTGTGTGTATTCACATCCTGACGGCGTGGGCTTCGTGTAAATGAAAGACACTTCTGATGAAATATACTGTCGTATTTAGCCGCACTTGTCCTCATGTAAATGGACAAAACAGGAAGTGACAAAAATACAGAAGCCAAACTGCTGGAAGTAGTTGTGATAGATTGCCCCCCCCCCCACACCCTCACACCCTCTATGGACGGTCCAGGAGCCTCAGGATGATCTCAGTGAAATCTTCAATCTGCTTGATCGTTCATTCTGGACCCAGAGCTGAGTCCTACATCAGGTCGGTAACCGCGGGTACTCGCGGGCACGGGTAAATAGTTGCTGAAACAGACAGGGTCCCTAAATTTTATGGGTAGGTATGTGGGTGGGTAGGTTAAAATATGGGTGGGCAACACAGGAGGCATGTGACTCAAAATGGTAATAATTTTAATTGGCTATTTTTATTCTTTTTAAAATATATTTCAAAATGTCAAGGTTCAGAATGAAAACCTGAGATGATCTAAGAAAAGAAAGTAGCTCCAAGCAATTATGAGGTGTGACTATTTGTTCTGTGACCGTTTTATTATGCAAATAAATCACTCATTCAAACACATACTGTTTTGAGAAGAAACACGTTTTATTTTGTTGATCCCAGGAAACCTGCCGGGACTACTTTTGCTTTGACCAAAACCGGACCAGACCTGGACACACCTGGACCTGGGCTCACAGGACACTGTCGGGGGTAAGTCACTGTGGGTAAATACGCTGATGACATCCACATTCATGTGAAAAATACTGAACTGTCCCTTTAAAATAACTAACAGTGGGACCCTCCAACAGGCTAGCCATGTATGCTACCCTACATGATTCATGACCATCGAAGCTGAGCAGGAAAAATCAGGTGGATCTGGGTGGAAAAAAACTCCGGCAGGTGTCAAGATTACTGAAGAACTTGCAAGGAAAAGGTATCTGCAGTTCCTCAAAGTCCCTCAAGCGATTGGCTGCTGCAGCCGTAACCAACAGCGCTTGAGTCACAAATGCCTCGACACTATCTGATAAGTTTTTTTAGCATCGGTTCACGACTTCCCAGATACTGATCCTGATTATGGACTGCTTTCGTGACTGGGTCCAGGTCTGCTGGGTTCATTGTTTGGTCAGGTGGTTCTGTTATGACTGGATGAACAAGAACAGAACCCAAATAATACATGCGTCAATCACTACAGATGAGTGTTCCTCAGGTCTACAGGTCTTCCTGAGATCCAGGAAAAACCCACATGATCCAACCCAATCTCAGCGTTCTGAGAAGAGAGTGAAAACAGACAGAGGCATGTCAACAAACCAGTCCAAGTCATACAGAGAAAACAGTCCAACAGGCAGCGGAACACACGGAAAATCAGAGTCTGTGGTACCGTAAAAACAGGCGTAGGTCATCAATGCGGAATCCTGGAGAAGTGGCAGAACCACAGACAGGGTACGGGCAGGAAACGGTATCTGAGGGTCAGGGCGGGACAGATCAGGGTCACAGGAAAACAGACGAAGAAGAACGATGGTAAGAACAGACAGACTGGTACTGGACAGACAGACTGGTACTGGACAGACAGACTGGTACTGAACAGACAGACTGGTACTGAACAGACAGACTGGTACTGGACAGACAGACTGGTACTGGACAGACAGACTGGTACTGAACAGACAGACTGGTACTGGACAGACAGACTGGTACTGGACAGACAGACTGGTACTGGACAGATAGGACTTACATGAGGGTAATGAGACACAGCTGGGAAATGAAGGGAACAGGAAGTCAAGACGGCAGACATAACTAACAAAATAAAACAGGAAGTGACAATGACACAGAATCCAAACCAACTCTGGAAGTAGTTGTAACAAATCCATTATTATTGAAAATAAAAATAATAATGCAACAGCATATTTACAGTGTAGAGTTATAGTTCATTTATTATCATAAAGTATTTCTGTATATGGTACTCATTTAAAACTACTACATTTTAACATTTGTAACATTTGTAGCTTTCTGTTTTACTCTTTATTTCTTTAACTATTATGTTTCTATATTTTTATTCACACATTACTTACATCTTTTATGACTTCCATCCATCCATCCATCCATTATCAACCGCTTCATCTGGGGCCGGGTCGCGGGGGTAGCAGTCTAAGCAGGGAGGCCCAGACTCCCTGCTTAGACCCTTGAACTGCCACCTTACCGTGGTGGGGGAGTTTGAGTGCCTGAATGATCACAGGAGCTATGTTGTCCGGGGCTTCAAGCCCCTGGTAGGGTCTCCCATGGCAAACAGGTCCTGTGTGACAGGCCAGACTAAGAGCAGTTCAGAAGCCCCTTATGAAGAGATTCAAAACAAGGACCGATATGTCGCCCGGTATGGCGCAGCCGGGGCCCCACCCTGGAGCCAGGCCCGGGGTTGGGGCCCGTAAGCGAGCGCCTGGTGGCCGGGCCTTTGCCCACGGGGCCCGGCCGGGCTCAACCCGAAAAGGCGACGTGTGTCCGTCCCCTGGTGGGCGCACCACCCGCAGAGGGAGCCGTAGGGGCTGGGTGCGATGTGGATTGGGTGGCAGTCGATCTTTTATGACTTATTTATTATAATTTATTTTAGTAATCCATTGTTTTTATGTTGTACTGACAGAAAGGAGATGCTCAAATGTCATTGTACATTGTTGTATGATGACAATACAATCTACCTACCCCCCCACCCCCCTACATACCTACCCCCCCACCACCCTCCCCCCACCCACCTACCTACCCACCCACCTACCTACCTACCCACCTATCTACCCACCCCCTTACCTACTTACCCACCTATCTACCTACCCACCTACCTACCTACCCACCTACCTACCCACCCACCCCCCTACCCACCTATCTACTCACCCCTACCTACCTACCCACCCACCCTCCCACCCACCTATCTACCCACCCCCTACCTACCTACCTACCTATCTACCCACCTATCTACCCCCCCCCCCCACCTACCTACCTACCTACCCACCCCCTACCTACCAACCACCCTACCTACCCACCTCCCTACCTACTGTTGTGGAATTATTTCAGTTTAATTAAGAATGAAGCTGGAATCAGAATAATATTTAGAAAAATAATTGTAATGAGTTTTGTTCAAGACAGAACACACACATGGCAGCATGTATGTGGAGAGATCTCTGCCCAACAAAGAGAAACACAGGTACTTATACAGATACAACTGGCCAATCACAGGAAACACAAGGATTTGGGTAGGTGTCATAACCAGACCCCCAACTTGCAAGAAAGGAGACACAGAGTCTGGGTAGGTGCGATGACTAGACCCCCTACTGGTTATTGCTTAAACATGTCCTGGGTTAAGCACTGATGTGATTTACAAAGAAAAAGTAATAATACAAAGAATAAAGAAAATAATACAATGTTAAGACACAATATAATTCCATTACACTACCTACCTACCTCCCTCCCTACCCACCCACCCACCTACCTACCTACCCACCCACCCCCTACCTACCTACCTACCCACCTACCTACCTACCTACCTACCTACCTACCCACCCCCTACCTACCCACCCACCCACCCCCTACCTACCCACCCACCCACCTACCTACCTACCCACCCACCCCCTACCTACCTACCTACCCACCCACCCCCCACCTACCCACCCACCCACCCCCTACCTACCTACCTACCCACCCACCCCCCACCTACCCACCCACCCCCTACCTACCTACCTACCTACCCACCCCCTACCTACCCACCCACCCCCCTACCTACCTACCCACCCACCCCCTACCTACCTACCCACCCACCCACCCCCTACCTACCCACCCCCTACCTACCTACCTACCTACCTACCCACCCCCTACCTACCTACCCCCCTACCTACCTACCCACCCTACCTGGGATTGCGACATTCATAAAAAATGTTGCCCGACCATCGAGCCTCATTAATCAGTCATTAGTCGGTCACCGAGAAAATAAAACGCACACACAAGGCCATTTACACGCCGCTTCAACACCAGTCACAGCAGGTCTCCTGATGTTATGTTAAAGGTCATTTTAAACCGTCACACATAAAGAAAACAAAGTAAATTATGCTGCTAAATATCACAGCTGGTGTAAGAAGGGCAGAGCCTGCAGTTCGGGCTCCTAGCTCTGGAGAAACGCCGCTCTTCAATTGGACTCACTGGGCTGTTGGAACAGGGCCGGAGCGCAACCCCGAAACACGCCGAGTCGTGGTGGTCCTCATCATTGGCCCCTGAGGGAGACAGGCCATCTGGATGTTGCTGGCTCGTCGGGTCGAGGAAAACCAGGAATGTGGGATGATGATGGATCAGGGTCGTATCACAGAATGAACACTTCATCACTATAGTTGATTTTTTTAAGTGTTCCCTCACTTCTCGTTTTCATGGTGGGAACTTACTGTCCCTTTGTGTTTTTATCAAGCTTCATCTTTATAATCTACACTACAATGAAAAAGAGTCTGTGCAGTGGAATGACTGATATACGATGTTTGTTTTTTTTTAACCGGTGACCGAAAATAATGACCGAACAACACTGATGTGGTCAACCATCGGTCAAACGGTCATCTGTTAACATCCCTACTGCCTACCTACCTATAGTAAATTCAAACAACCTTCTAATAACAGTTGATTTTTTTTCACTGCAAACCTTCCCAGACTATAGTGTAACATTAATGTAATTCAAACATACAATGATGTCAGTCTTGTCCTTTTATAACCTTGTGTTCTGGAACAAATTAATAAAAGGAAGCTACTGTCATTACTAGGTTTTTCTGCTCGTAACTCAAGTTGTGTGTTTTATTTCTTCCCTACATATGTGTATATATATATATATATATATATATATATATATATATATATATATATATATATATATATATATATATATATATATATATATATCAGTCCTCCCTTTAAGTTTTAACAGTCCATTAGCAGTGAAGTGTATTAAATGTCTAATAAACTGAGATGAAATGTCAAACTAAAAGCAGTGGTTTAGTCCAGAGCATATGGCAGCATATGACGTTCATTGGAAAAGAATTGTGTATTTTTCTCATTTCTGGTCCAAACACCTCATCACACATAAAAAAAAAAAAAAATAAGACATGGTTGTTGATCTTTGTCTTTCTCTGCTTCTTCTGCTACTGTGTTGTTGTCATCCCATGATTTTTGTGACTTCTGGAAGAAGCCGTGTCCAGGACAGTAATAGTTTGGCTAACCGTGGTTTGCATATACACGCCGGAAAAACTTGATTTAGAACCACATTATCTGGCAACAAAAATGATTACGACAATCTGTATGTATGACTTTTAAAAGTTCGACCTTAGCTGGACTAAGTCAAATTTCTTGCAGTGGAAGAAATTTGTGTTTATAAAATAATGTTTTACTGGACTACTTCAAAGACAACAAACCCTGCCCCCTTTCACGTATTTTACCTGATTTGCCCTATCTCTTATCTTTACAAAAACACATTTTTGGTGGCTGTGACCTTTGACCTACATTCACCACAATATAATGGGATCTATTCTGGACCGTCTCACATCTTTCCTGAAAATTTCATGGACATTGGTCCAGTAGTTTTTGCGTAAAGCTGCTTGTGTTGCCAATTTAGAGACTTTGTCACTAGATTTAGTGACATTTGACCTTCTCTGGCGACTCAAAAAAATCATCTAGCAACTTAGCAACTTTTTGGCTGAGTCTGGCAACAATTAAACTTGTATGAACTTGACTATTAAACCTGTGGAACCATATAAACCATTTTCACTGGTGAGAGAATCACTGCATATATCCTCTGACCTGTACCCAGTACACTTCAACATTAGCTTTAGCATTAGCTTCAGCTTTCCCCAATAGACATTCAGACAGGTTTTCTGGAGATCAGTGTGTCATGCATGGTGCCATGATGTCATGACGCAACACAACCTAGTGACTTCTCGTTTGGCAAGCCAGAAAATTTATATGAATTCATAGTCTGGAGATGATCCAAGTGTACGGGCGGGATCAACAGCTGTGTTTCAAGCTGTTCTGCACATAATAGGTCAGTGCTGTAACCAATCAGAGCAATGAACAATGTAACGTATACAGAGCAACAAAAACAAGTCTAAGCTAGCATATATCTGGTTGTTTTAACATCCTATAGGCTAGGCTAATTAACGTTAACACACCGCTAACAGTGGAGGAAAAATATCCAACCAGTTCTGTTTACATGCTGCTTTTCCGACCATAGACTATATATAAGTTTGTACTTCTTCATCCTTGTTGTCATCTCTCTACACAAATAGAGCATTGTGATTGGATCAGTAAAATTTTACCAGTCCTGGCTGAGGGTCTGTGGAGTGTCACTAGACCTACAATTCAGACAAAAATATTTTTTACCACTACAGACGGGCTAGTTTACTAGGCTAAGTGACTTCCTGCTTTTACATTAAAAAAAGGAATACCACACAAATTAAAATCCACTTGAAGGTGTTGTCACATCAAACCAAACCAACTGAAAAGTTGTGAAACTGCACCATGTGATGTCAGGGTTCTCGCCAGCGCGTTTCAGCGTCGCATTATGTTACGCTGTCGTTCAAAATGTTACGCTGTGATTAGAGCCACTACATTGCCTTTCAGGTGGTGGGATTGTGTTTTGAGCGCATTTGCTTGTGTAATATTTCTTTATTGGGGCAGTTAGTTCTGTGAAAGAGAGTTGTGTTGACCGATAACACCATCTGTGTTTGTTTTTATCAACTGGGTGTTCATCCTCACTTCAGCCGTCCTTTCCTGTCAATTGACCCATTCTTGTCTAAAATACAGAGTCGCTTCCAATCTCAGGGTTACAATTAGCAAGTCTCAGTTGTTTCCATGATGCCATGTATGGTGAATAGTAGAGGTGTAAAGATTAACAAATTTGAAACGGTTGTCGGTCTGTGTCGTATGAGATCTGAGTGAATGTCCGGGTTTTAGTGAATTGGTTTCCTGAAGTCCAGCCACCGATCTCCAACTCTGAACTTTATATCTGTGGTTAAGTGGCTTAACAACAACATACTATTTATTTTAAAGAAATGTATACACTTTAAAACTAGCTTCTAACTGCTGTTTTTGGAGGTACTGGCAGGGGTACAGTGAAAATGAATGCAGGTGGGTAGTGGATGTGGAAGTGACAAAATAAAAGTATATTCATGGATGAAAACGGGGCTCTGTGGTTGATCCACACAGCTCACAAATCATATCCACTCACAAATGTCAAAAACACAGGACGAGACTTAACCAGTCCCTTAAGTGTGAACATGTACGGTGGGTGTTTTAACTGAAAATAAGGCTTAAAAAGTGAGCTCGTGGGTGGAGAAAATGTCAGTTTACAGGTCTAATATACACAGGTACGGGTTAATGCTACATTGGACAAAATCCATGGTGAGAAACCTGGATGTTGAAATATCTTAAAGCACTTTAAAAAAGCGACGATTACACTTGACCACGTGATTACGTCACATGCTATATTAACGTGGTTACGTGATGGTTGATGTCATGACGAGCGACTTCTTCTGGTGAGTTTTCAGAGAGCCAATAGCAACTTCTTGTGATATATATATTTTTTGGGGTACTGCTTACAAACAGACAGACCGACAAAAAAAAACCCCTCTCCCGTTTTGAGGGAGGGGTAAAAAAAAGGCAAAACAAAATTGAGTGTACCCATCTCTCCACAGCCTGAGACTCCACCACTGAGTAAAAGTATAAAATCAGTAGAACATTTCTGTTATTGTTTGCAAGAGTTATCTTTAATATGTTAATTTACAAAAAGGAAACACTGTAAATAAACCATATGCTTTAAATACATATACTGTATACTATACACCTGCTTTTCCAGTCACTCTTCACTGTAAATTCCTTCTTTTCTGAACAGTTGGATCTGTGACAATGTTCCCGACAAGGGAAAAAAGAAAAAAAAATCTCAGAAAACTATCAATTCAAGGCCAAGAAGGTCAAGGCAGTCGGTGGGTGTATGATTGCTTCTTTTATTAAACATAATCCTGCCTTTTTTCTTGTCTTAGGTTAAGGTTGCACTGTGAGACTTTGGCCCAGAAGGTACATTCGACGACATGCTAATGATAGTGAGACATTTTCTGGATTTTAAAAGTAAGATCTGTACTAACATGCAATGGCTATTAGACTCTTTCCTCCACCTTGGCTCCTCCACTCATCCCATTATCCTCTGCAAATCTTTGACCATAATGTTCCTGAAGAGCTTGGCCAGGTGCCCCTGGGGTTTTTCCTCCCCCAGCTTCATAAAGTTGGCATTGCGTTTGGAGGCAGGTGGACTCCCCCATCTGAAGTGACTCATGCGATACGTCCCATCTTTTCTTTGCTGTGGGCTAAAGGGAGCGTTTGATTTGGAGCTGACCATCATTCTGGT
This sequence comes from Siphamia tubifer, assembly GCA_020466265.1. Classification (NCBI taxonomy): domain Eukaryota; kingdom Metazoa; phylum Chordata; class Actinopteri; order Kurtiformes; family Apogonidae; genus Siphamia; species Siphamia tubifer. The sequence continues at coordinate 5,200,963 of CM035805.1, forward strand.
CAAGCCCTGGCTTTGATCATCGTCATTACTCCCCAGCTGCCGTCGAGCCTGCAGGGAGAGACTGCCCTCTGAAGAGGAGCCCCCTCCCTCCAGAGAAGAGGCGAAGACTTTGATAGGCCTGCGTTTGCGGGCGGGGGGTTTGCCCCAGCGGAAGTGCTCCATGGAATAAGAGCGGCGCTCGTTGCTGTGGGGCCTCAGACTGGGCTCCAGGATCTTGTCTCCGGGGGCGACGGAGTTCAATAAAATACTGAGTAACCCGTCGTCGTCGCTATTCACCTTCACGGAGGTGAGTGTGGGGAATTCATTCTGGATGGCTGACATGCAGATGTGAATGCACTCCTGTTTGAAAGGAAACACAGACGCCCACAAAATGTTTAAGTCAGAATGAGAACAAATTAGGGTCAAAATTAACACATTAATGCAGATTAATCCATCATCATGTTAACAGGTTAGCATACAGCATGTGTCAGGGCTCAGTATATATATTTATATGTGACCCTCCAGCACAAAACCAGTCACTTGGGTCAAATTTCATAAATTAACATTTTATATTTATCTTAAAGTTTATTAAAAATGACACTAATTCAACCAATCAGAGTCTGTTTTCCAATATCGCCATAGCAACAAGGTTACACTTTAGTTTAGTGTAGAAGGCTTTGTTCTGAGGCCTCCCATTGGTTCAAATCTATAATTATGTAGATTTCTATTTAAGGGTTGTCTAGAGGGAATCCCCATCTTTCCAACGGTACCAAACATGACGGGGAAATACCTAACGCCAGCGCCAAGGAAAGTCGTGTTTGGAGTCGATTTTTCTTAGTTTTAGACTTAATTACTGTCAGAGTCAGTTGTTGTTCTTCCTAAAAGACATGATTTGAAGAACTTACGCTAGGAATTTAACAAACACTCATAGTTAGAAGTGTTCAGGAGACATTTTACTGGGATTTTATCAATAAACTTCAAATTCAATAATTTTGACCCATATAACGTATTTGAGGCTAAAGTTAGAAAAACTGCTGTGACTGAACCACTGCTTTAATGATGGACGGACACACATTGTGGAGTATCATAGTAAAGGGGGGGTGGGGGTGGGGGGGGTGGGGGGTGGAGCTGACTACCCAGGGTCTAAGTACACCCTGATTTTAATTTTTTACTTTTTGTGATGTTTCAAATTAATTGGGCCCTCCAATTAATGGGTGTCATTACATACATTGATAACATCAACTGAGAGAATTAATTTTATTTTATGTTGGACATCCTGGGCCCCCCCTCTTCATATTCATTTAAACACAAAAAAGGAAACTGAAAAAAAAAAACCGCATCAAATCCGTGTCTCATTCATTCATTAATTTTTCAAAATAAAACAAATAAGGCAAAGGAAAAACGTGTTTCATAATTATTTTCCAAACGAAAATAAAAAACGAATAATCGTGCTTTTTTTCAGTTTTCCTTTTTGTGTTTAAATGAATAATAGAAAAAAAACAGATTACAGCCATTTCCTGTTTTATCCAATTTTGACCTGAAGCAAATGGAGTAAACTGGAAATGAATGTTAACAACCAAAACAAACATGTCCACTGGACTGCAGATCATTATGGTTTGATATGACACCACTTTTCTCCGTGGTCATATCTTCAGGTCTCAGGGTGACCCCCCTTAGTTTTCCCAAATTGGACATAGGTTTACATCTTTGTCACTTTGGGTCAAAGGTCATTTCCGGTTTATTCAACTTGCTTCAGGTCAAAATTGGATAAAACTAGGGTGACCATATGTCCGGATTTTGTCCAGACAGACGGCTCTAAAACTGGACTGTCTGGACGTCTGTCAAACGTCCTCACTTTTGACATTTTGTCCTTAGGATGAACTGTAAAAAGTGACGTCCGGATAGTCCAGTTTTGAGCCGTCTGTCCAGACATATGGTCACCCTCATAAAACGGAAAACATCCGCTATCCGTTTTTTCCATTATTCATTTAAACACAGAAAGGAAAAATACAAAAATACTGCATCATTATAATTTTTTCATTTTGGTTTTGGAAACAAATAATGAAGAAACAAGTATTTTTTTTCCTTGTCTTATTTTTGTTTTTTTATTATCAACTAAAAAAAAGTTATCATGCATGTGACACTAAAACAGAGTTGTTTTTGACTCACAGGGAGTTTATTCCAAAAGCTAACATTTTCACTGTGTGTGTATATATATATATATATATATATATATATATAATCTTGCTTTTGTCAGGTTGCTGTGATGCAGATGGGATTTGAACACACCAGTATTTGCTCCTTGTTGCTCAGGTCGTTGCAGATGGAGTTATCCCAGCATGCCGAGCCAAAGCTGGGAACACACACATGAGCCATCACCACCACGACCAACCAGGACGGACACACCATCTTCAGCCTGCTGCCGAGGAAGAGGAGGAAACACAGAACACCACATGAGGGTGATTTTCTGAACGTGTTGCACTAGGTAGATAGATAAACTTTACTGTCTGTCAAAAGTGACAGCAGGGTCTCAGCAGATCCTTAAAAAGTCTTATTTACAATATGTGGTTTTTAAGGTCTTAAAAAACATTATATTTCACTATTTTTTTTTAAGTGTGGCATTAAATTTCACAGAGGATGTCTTACATTTCATCCGAGTAGCCCACATGTGTGCACTAGTTATTTATTTAGCTAGTGTCATTTATCAAGATGCTGAAAAAGTAGATGTTTGTTCTATCATAGAGCTGTTGTGTGTCTAATAGAACAGGAATCCCACTGCAGGGGGCAGTGTGTCCTTTTATCAGCATCATTGAGTAGAACAGACGAAGAAGAAGTGTTTGGAACAGACATACGTGAACGTGAACCTGGACGAGGAAGTGACAGTTCAGTGATAAGTGTGTTTGAGGAGGTGAAATACAACAGAAATTCAGACACACAGACACAAGCATTAAACAAATTAAACAAATTAAAAACTAAAAGTGAAATCAGACTAAAAAGGGGACAGTGGGGGTAGTTGAAAACAACAGAGTGGTCATTTCTGGGTGTTTAGGGTGTGATTATTGTAGTGGGAGTGAAAGATTTCATGTAAATGTTTTTGCTGGCCAGTGGACGTGTGTATATTTTGTGATGGCAGCAGTTGGAGGCAGAGGTGGAGGGGGTGAGAAGGGTCGTCTGTGAACAGGATGACCTTCCTGACCACAGACTGGCTTTGTACTGTTCCAATGATTTTACTGGCCTGTTTAACTGTGCAGGAGAGTTTGTTTTGTTTTTAACCTCAAAGATTTTCATATAAACTAAAAACCACTAAGTACATTTTTAAAACATGGAATGAAAATATCCATGTGTCTTTGCATTAGATCACACAAACATATTTTCATTATTATAGTTTCAAACATTTCCTGGGTTTCTGAGGCGTAGAGTTCAGCCAAATGAGCATGTCCCCACTGAGCAGAGTTACTGTTATTGAATATAAAACTAATAAAAATATCAAATAACCAACGTTTTTTCTGCTAATATAATTATTTATCTGTCTATTTTAACCTTAATATAAGAAATATGATTTTTTATTATTATTATTTGTAAGATCAATTAAAAAATTCAATTCAATTCACATATGTATTGAGATTTTTCGTTTAACTTTTTTTAAATAATTTTTTTTCCATATTTAAATGATTCATTTTAAGACAGGTGGGAAAAAAAATAGCGCTTGTCTCCAGCAGAGGGCAAAATCTTTCTACGACATTATATCCGTTCACAGAAAAACTTGAAAGGAAGACGGAATGGCAGGTAACTTGCAAAAAAGTATAAAGCACCAGCCTGAGGTAAATGCAGAGCAAGAACAACTAAATAAGATAAATAAATGCTGGAGAAAATAGACTTTATATTGTACATTTGTTTACCTCTTTTACATCCAGTCCAGTCTTTGAAATGAGAGTTTAAGTTCACTTTATTATAAAGTCTGTTCATTTAAAGGCTCCTGTTTGTGTTGTGTGCAGATAAATGTCATAGTTTACTTCCCAAAGTCTGGTTCAAATATATTATCTGAAGTGATTCACATATGATGTGTATTTTTATGGTAAATATGGCTCCTGATATGATCTGTAGGATCATCGTTCAGCTTTTACACCTGGTCTGGTGTTAAAAAGACAAGCGAAAAATTGGGACTATCTTAGAATCACATTTTAAAGCAAATCAGCGCCCAAAAAAATCATAATAATAATCAAATCTGCATAAAAGCATATCATCCCAACCCTAGTATTTAATGTTCTACCCTAGTTTCGTTTAACCCCGTAACAGGATAGAATTTTTTCTTTTAAATAATAGTTCAGTCCAACATCCTGCACACACAGGAAGTGACATCACTGTTCAAGTCTTTTCCCAGAGAGGCTTAATTCGATCAGCGACCCAGTGATAGATTAAGCTAAAAACAAACTGTGCTGTGATTATGAACAGGTGAAGGACCCTAAAAGTGGGAGTGGCTCAGAACGAAAACACTGGAAATGACTCTGTGTTATTCCTCTACTTCGCTGCTCTGTTCGTTTGGCTCATACGATGTGATGACACTTCCACGAAACAGCACACCTCCTTCTGAAGGTCTCCCTAGACAATGGAAACGCAAGCTGTCCAGAAGAGACCCATACCGTACCGCTCCCATTTGGGAGGAGCCAAGCACTGCCAGGCGGTGATTGGTTGAGGAACAGGGTCATCAGACAGTGTGGTGGGATTAGAACAATAAACTCCGCCATTTTTAAAGTCTATCTGTGTCGAAAAAGAAGAGAAGGTGTCTGGTACTGGAGTTTGGAGTAGTGAAGAGGTACTAGTTTTATTGTGCATTATTGTTGAGGAGGCGGTGCAGCGAGAGTGGGACGGGGCTGTTCACAATGGAAAAGTGTTCCAGCTGGTTTGGGCTAAAATGGCAGAGGGGCTAATTTGGATCGGCGGCTCAGTGCTGGATTAAGCTAAAAAAACAAAGAAACTGTGCAGCGATTATGAACAGGTGAAGGACCATAACAGTGGGAGTGGCTCAGAAAGACAACACTGGAAATGACTCTGTGTTATTCCTCTACTTTGCTGCTTTGTTTGCTTATATTTCCAGCTCGCGGCGCCTCATACAACGTGATAACACTTGTATGAAACAGCACACCTCCTTCTGAAGGTCTCCATAGACCAGGGGTGTCAATCTGCGGTCCTGGAGGGCCAGTGTCCAGCATGTTTTAGATATTTCCCTTTTCCACATGTTTCAGTTTAACCTTTTAACTCCTGAGACTTTAGCAGCTGAACAGTAAAAATAAAAAAATACAAATCTAATAATAATAAAATAAGCAACAAAATTAACAAAGTCATCAATAAAATTAACAGTTAGTTAATAATTAGTACAATAAACTAACAAAATAATTGGTAGCATGAACAAAGTAAGACACAAATGGAACAAAATTAAAGAAAACAATGAAATAAAAAAATTATAAATGACATGGAAAAGAGTGCAAAGAATTTTCCTAAAAAGAAAACTACAGTAGTATTGAAATTTGGTCCCACCAGTTTTGATTTAGATTTTTTGATCCATGAACAAAACTCACTAAAATCACAGTAAAATATAATATATATATATATATATATATATATATATATATATATATATATATATATATATATATATATATATATATATATATATATATATATATATATATATATATATATATATATATATATATATATATATATATATATATATATATATATATATATAAAATGTTCAAAATATGTCAGCACTGATGACACTTAAAAGTTAATGAGGCAGAGACAGACAGACAGACAGCAAACAGACAGACAGCAGACAGACAGACAGCAGACAGACAGACAGACAGCAGACAGACAGACAGCAAACAGACAGACAGATGGCAGACAGACAGACAGACAGAAAGCAGACATACAGACAGATGGCAGACAGACAGACATTCACACATGACATGATGGAGCCACAGGTGTTGTTCCATCTGATGTCCTAAGGTGATGTGATGTGAATGGAAACAAACCCCCAGATTCTGGTCTCGTCTGGTCATCTGAACCCACTTTATCCTCACTAGGGTCACCAGGGTCAAATCCAGCGACAATGACTCAATGCGGGGTACACCCGTATTAGTGCCGCAAGTTCCTATCTTGTTTGAATCGTGAGATATTACCACTTATGTGTTTTAGCTGTTGACCTTTGACCTTCATTGCTCAAAATCTAATGTGTTCTTCCCTGACTCTTTATCTAACATTCCTGAAAGTTTAATCAAAATCCATTCTGAACTTTTTGTGTAATCCTGCTGACAGTCAAAGAGACAAACAAGTTGAATTTGATACCTCCTTTGTGGAGGTATTAATAATAATAATAATAATAATAATAATAATAATAATATTAATAATAATAATTAATAATAATCACTTCTGCAGAAGCCTGATAATGGGGTTTCCAGGTTTGATGGAAAAGTGAAATCTCTAAATGGACCAGCCCGCCAAAGGGTCTAATTTGGCCCCTGGGATGAATTATTTAAATGCAAAAATTACACAGAAGATATTAATAATTAAGGAAGTTAAAATAATTTGCCATCAGTTCAATCTAAAATGCACCAGACCATAATCAGAATAAATAAATTCAGAAAAATGCTAATTTTCATCCTTGTTTTAGTGTAAAAAATTTGAATAAATAAATAAATCAGAATAGCCTATTACAAAAAGTGTGAATAACCTGAAATGTATGTGGAATTTTTATTTATTTATTTTTTTCTCCCCCTTGAACTGCCACCTTACCGTGGTGGGGGAGTTTGAGTGCCTGAATGATCACAGGAGCTATGTTGTCCGGGGCTTCAAGCCCCTGGTAGGGTCTCCCATGGCAAACAGGTCCTGTGTGACAGGCCAGACTAAGAGCAGTTCAGAAGCCCCTTATGAAGAGATTCAAAACAAGGACCGATACGTCGCCCGGTATGGCGCAGCCGGGGCCCCACCCTGGAGCCAGGCCCGGGGTTGGGGCCCGTAAGCGAGCGCCTGGTGGCCGGGCCTTTGCCCACGGGGCCCGGCCGGGCTCTATGGCAAGCCAAAGTGTTCACATAGCCGCGCGTTGTGTTTCTCATATCACGCGTGCCAGAACGCGTTCTGGCACGCTATCACGCGTTACATTACGCGTTCTAGCACGCGTTCTGACACGCCACCACGCGTTCGGCAACGCGGTCTAGCACGCGCAATGGCACGCGTTTTAGCACGCGTAATGGCGCGCGCAATGGCACGCGTTTTCGCATGCGTCATGGAACGCGTGCTGGAACGCGTGCTATATGGTAATGATCTCCTCCCACTGATTTTCTCCGCCAATTAGTTTGTAGTGCTTCCAGCCAATCACTGTTCAACACAACTAGTCCAGAATAGCTGAGCACTGATCTTACCTTCACAAACGAAGTGCATTCACTCAATGTTTAATTTTTGCTAAATATTTTGACTTTTCCTTCATCAATCTACTTTATTTAACTTGTTCAACTTTAGTGTGTCTATTCTTAAGGGTTTGTTTATTGTATTTTAATTCTTATTCTGTTGTGCTAATCTAACACATGAGCTGGCTGTAGGTTGCATGTTTTGCCACTAGATGGCGAAGTAAGACGATAGATGATAGTAATGTAGATTAATCTTCAATGCAAGTGAAAGGTGCAAAACAATAGAAGATGAAATATGTCAGAATCTTAATTCTTTATTTGTCCATCCACACGTGAAATGGATGCGACACTCCCTTAAGACCGTGCAAAGATGCAAAAAGCAAAATAATATATACAACTATACAACTTACAAATATAATAATATACAAGATAAGAAAGACTATAATAAGAATAAGTAAAGTGTAAAGTATTAATAAGAATATAGAGAAAGATATGGATAAAATATACCCCGGAGGTAATATAAATATGAACATAGTTATGCATATTACTATATGCATGGTTAAACATCAAGTGTCAATTTCAAGAGTACAACAGAGAGCAAGGGAGACCACAGGTGTCAATGGTCCTGTCAATCACACCTATTACATGTTAAATTAAAAACTTTAAATCCTGAATCAACTAAAGTTGAACAAGTTAAATAAAGTAGATTGATGAAGGAAAAGTCAAAATATTTAGCAAAAATTAAACATTGAGTGAATGCACTTCGTTTGTGAAGGTAAGATCAGTGCTCAGCTATTCTGGACTCGTTGTGTTGAACAGTGATTGGCTGGAAGCACTACAAACTAATTGGCGGAGAAAATCAGTGGGAGGAGATCATTACCATATAGCACGCGTTCCAGCACGCGTTCCATGACGCATGCGAAAACGCGTGCCATTGCGCGCGCCATTACGCGTGCTAGAACGCGTTACAGAGCGCGTTCTAGCACGCGTTACGGAACGCGTGCTAAAACGCGTGCCATTGCGCGTGCTAGACCGCGTTGCCGAACGCGTGGTGGCGTGTCAGAACGCGTGCTAGAACGCGTAATGTAACGCGTGATAGCATGCCAGAACGCGTTCTGGCACGCGTGATATGATAAACACAACGCGCGGCTATGTGAACACTTTGGCTTGCCATACTCGGCTGGCCTGGGAACGCCTCGGGGTCCCCCCTGAAGAGCTGGAGGAGGTGTCTGGGGAGGGGGGAAGTCTGGCCTCCCTGCTTAGACTGCTACCCCCGCGACCCGGCCCCAGATGAAGCGGTTGATAATGGATGGGTATGTGGAATTTTATCACTATTCTGAATGTTACTAAATGTTGTGTGTATTCGTAAATCTACTGTTATCTTTAAGTTGTGATGCACATGTATAAATCATAAACTAAAGCGCAATATTGTTAATATTGTTCTTATTTTTCTTAAGAATTTTCAGGTTGTTCTTGTTATGTTCACACATTTAGAAAACATTAAATGTTCCAGTAAATTCTGCTGCTAAATATCGTGGAGAAAAAAACCTTGTGGTTGTCATTTTAAGTAGGTCTGTCAGATGGATAACACAGTACTTATGTGGGTTGTCATGGTAACAACGTGTTGTCCCAGTCTCTAGCTGCTAGCTCTAGAAGTTCTATTACCTCTCGTCATCTTTGTGTTTTGTTGACGTTTTTAGTAAATGTTCTAAACCAGGGTTTCCCAATAGGCGACATTATCGCGCCATCATCTTTGGCCCGCATGTGTTTTTTTTTTTTTTTTTTAGCTTTCTCTCATCTTTTTTGTGTGAAGCACGGCTCTCCCACGAATATGTTTAAACTGGACATTGTCATCTGGATCTTACCTCACTACTCAGCCTTTTCTCTATGTGGTGGGCGTCTGGGGGTGCACGAAGAGCACACACACGCGCACACACGCGCACACACGCGGACACACACGCACACACACACACACCACACACACACACACACACACGCACACACACACACACACACGCACACGCACCGCACACACACACACACACACACCTACACTTACACATGCTCACACACACACACACACCTGCTGCAGAACCGGACCACTGTTATTTCCTCATAATTCACAGGCTTCATATGATCAAACCACTGGACTACAGGACACACACATTCATTCATTGTTTAGTTTTTTCTTCTGTTTGTGTTCATTTATGGAGGATAATTGGTGTTATTGTTTACATGAGTTAATATGATTTCAGTTTGATGTTTGTTCCATATAAATATTGCAGATTGTTAATTAAAGGATGTGATAATTATTATGCCATGGTGGAGCTTATGGGTATATAAAGGGGAGTGTTTCCCAGTAGTGTGTGTGTGTGATGTGTGTGTGTGTGTGTGTGTGTGTGAGTGTGTGTGTGTGTAGTTGAGTTCTGCAGATTTACAGATTTGAATTTGAAGTAAGAGTGTGGCTGCAATCAGTTTTTTACTGCTGAATGGTAAAAGAGACCAACTTTATTTTATAATCTCTTGTAACTATTTTTTCTTTTTCCTGTGTTTTTGGTATTTTTGTAAAAACTGTCACTCCTCATCACTGCTGGTTTTGGACTTGGTGTAAATAAATGAAAAACCACTGAAGTCAAACAAACCCTTGACCAATATATATATATATATATATATATAGTATATATATATATATATATATTATATATATATTAGTATTATTTACTAACTGTCTGCTGTTACAGTTTTATTACTGTTGATTTGTTCCAGCAGTATATTTTTTAAATATTATTTAGTTAACTAGCTGCTGTTATAAATCTTTCAGAGCAGACTGTAATAACCAAATATTTATTTTGAGTCAATGGTTGCTTCTCAACTTTTGTTTCCAGAGTGAAATTTGTCTTTGTGTGACCCTCACCAATAGTATTACTGAAACCCAGAAACAAATAATATTGTTATAATGCACTAGAAGTGTAGATTCAAGATTATTATCTGTATTGTTACTGGAGTGGGGCTATTGTGGCGCCCCCCCCCCCCTGCCACCGTGTACCCCACAGGTACTATGGCCCTCAGCTTGGTGCCCAGGTCCAAATTTGGCCCTTTATGAAATCTAATTGGGGAACCCTGTTCTAAACTGATGTGAAATGCTCGTACCACATGAGCTCTGAGTTTGCTATGAATAAATTCCATCTTTTATTCTACTGCTAATGTTCACATTCATCACTTCTAAAGTTATTCTATGGACAGATGACAAAGCTTCCTCTTTATCACCTACACTATAATGATGAAGAGTTTGTGCAGTGGAATGACCGATGGTAAATGTTCTTCACTTCTATAGTTCTGTTCCACCTTCATGGTTCAAAGCTCTTTACATTAGCCTCACATTCACCCATTCACGCACACTGATACACCAGTAGGTTTATAAGGTCAAAGGTCAGTCCTACTGGGAGACGAACGGCCAATTCCAATTCCTTCCTTAAACCTCAACCTCAAAATGTGCGCTCCCGCAAAGTGTAAGTGTTGTCCCGATTCTAAGAACGTTAAGCAAGTTTGAGGGCTGTATAGGCCTCAATACTGAGATTCCCTGACGAAGGTTACCCAGAATGCATTGCATATATTCAGCAACAGACATGGCTTCAAAGAGGTCAAGCTACACATGTAAGTATTTTCTTTGTTAATGGAGATATAACAATTGTGAAAATCATATCTTAGTTTAGGTCCATTTTATGGATTATGTTTCCTCATTGTTGCATAACATGTGTTTTATACTTTATGATCTTTTGTCAATAGCTAGCTAGCTATCATTTAAGTTAGCTAACGTTACAAAAACGGTCATTTTTCGCAGTGTTAATGTTAGTTGTTTTAACCAGATAATAGCCTATATAACATGTTTGTGTCGATATTGGTATAAAATGACTGAGCTAATGTCATCTGCCGTAGCCGCAGAGTTAGCTAACGATAGTTATAGCTGGTGTTTACCTTTCATTGAGCCGTGGTATGGTTGTTATTTATACAGATTATTAGCTTGATAGCTCTAACTAAAGGAATAATTTACAGATAGTTAACAACAATTTCAAAAACGTGGACCTGATGGACCAGTAGATGATAGCTGTGTTTGTGTTTATGATTAAACAAGGGTTAACAAGCGAATACTAAAAAAATAATAAAGTTGTGTTTCATTTCAGGGACTACAGAGACAACGTGGGCCCTGATTAATTTCAGGGACAACATTTAAGGAACAGATGGCCCTGAACACAACTGGAATTGGTCCTAAGTCAAGGTTCAGTGTCTTTGTCCCAAGGACACTTCGACGTGTGGACAGACAGAACCGGGATGTGAACCGCTGACCCTTCAGTCATTGGACGACCTGCTCTACCAACTGAGTCCACAGTCCATGATGCAGGATGGCTTTTTTTTTTTTTTTTTTAAACAGACAGAAAAATTATGACCGGACAACGTTGATACGGTCAAACATTGGTCATGGGTTTACGTCCCTAGTACACAGTAAATTTTGCAGTGTTAAATCAACACTTAGAGAGTTATTTAACTTCTTCTACAGTGTATTTGGTCCATTGTCTCCAAATTAACACTGCAAAATCTACAGTGTATATGTCCATGTCATTTCATGGTGATTGAGTTAAAACATATGTCTCTGCGGACACACACACACACACAAAAAGTGATTCCAATAATCTCACCAAACATTGGTTTTTAGCGACATTAATAAAAAACAGTGTTATGGGGTTGAGTGTTTGTTTACAGGGGTTGAAGATTAGACTGTTGTTGTGTCAGCCTCCAACATGCACCCATGAGCAAAACTAATGAAAGTGCAGGTATTTTTCAGGCCATTTACTCCCTTTTTTTTTTTTTTTTTTTACATGTTGTATAACTTGGAAAAGCTGCAACAGACTGATTTGTAGCTGTGTGGCGTGGTACAGAGACCTCGCTATTATCGACATTCCTCTCCTAATTCTGGCCAGATATCATAGCAGACGTTGTTGTTTTTTAAGCTAAAACATATTCATCTTACTTAAAGGCGGCTGATCATGTAACAGTAAAAGGCTCCGACGACAGCCTTGATAAGGTTTTAGCTTTTGTCTGTTCCAGGACGTACACAGGCCCAGGTCAACCGTACACCTATTCACTGTTCAAGGGTAGGCAGCTGTGATCCTTACATGAGAACATAGCTTCAGAATATGACCTCAGACATGCTGCTGTTTTTGTTTTTTAGGTTGATACATGGATCTGTAGCTGACGATTGAAAGGTCATAGGTCAAATGACTAAGACGCTTTGTGCTGAATGTAGTAATACGCTTTGGCTTTTATACAGGTAAGAGAAAAAAATATAGTGTTTTTGTGCCGAAAGGATGCATTCATGTAGCTTCAATGCTCTTAGACATACACACACACGTATACTCGTTTATATGTCTCATGAGGACCAAGTTTGTAATTAAATAAACAGTGGGTAATGAATGTAAACATATTTTTTAAATAAAATAATAACTAATTTAAAATTAAACTCCATTTATATATATATATATATATATATATATATATATATATATATATATATATATATATATATATATATATATATATATATATATATATATATATATATATATATATATATATATATATATATATATAAAATAAATAAGATGAATAAATAAATAAAAGAATAATAGTTTTCAAGAAATAACCAAATTAGTGCAAGATATTTTATATTTTGCTTGAATTAAGCAAAAAATTAAATAATAATCTTGAACTAAGCACACAAAAAACTTAAATTGTGCAAAAATAAAAACTCAAATTTTTAATTAAGGACAAAACCCCCCAATAATAATAATAACAATAATAATAATAGTGATAAAAATGATTATGCTCATATTAATGAAATCAGATTAGTTCCAGATCTATTTTCTATAAATCAGTTTTTACATCTAACTGAAAAGTTCTTCTTTAGATGATTCTTATGTTTTGTGTGTGATGATATATTTGCACTAGAAATGAGAAAAAATACACTAGTGTACGACCAAGATCATTTTAACTTGTTCCATTGGCACATTTTTTGCTTGAATTAAGTCAAGAAAAACATCTTGAATTAAGCAAAAAGAAATATATAAATAACTAAATATTTCTGTTAAACAAAACACTTGAGTAATGCTATATATATATATATATATATATATATATATATATATATATATATATATATATATATATATAATTTTGAATCAAACAAAAGTTGAATTACAAAAAAACTAATAAAGCAAAAATAAAAGTTGAATTAAGCAGAAAAATCTTGAATAAAGCAAAAATGAATAACAATCACAAAACAGTAAATTGAGGAAAAAGAAAAGTGTCCATTAAACAAATGAAAAAGATGTTGTTCATATTTAACTGTCGTCATATTAGTCCAGATCTATTGTGTATTGATCCGTTTTGAATATAAACTGTAGGTGATTCTGTCTGATTTTAAATGTCATGAAATATTTAAACTAGAAATGAGAAAAATACACTTCGATATAAATTCTAAATATATTCACTGAAATAAACCAACTGAGAAAAATAATCTGCACATTTTCGCTTTTATGTCGTTTTTCCTTCAGTAACAGAAACTACCCCAATGTTTTTATGACGTAGAATAAATCTGCTGATGGAGACAAGACAGACAGACAGACAGACAGACAGACAGACAGGTAGGTAGATAGACAGACAGACAAGACAGACAGGTAGGTAGACATACAGACATTCAGGTAGATAGACAGACAGACAGGTAGATAGACAGGTAGGTAGACATACAGACATTCAGGTAGATAGACAGACAGACAGGTAGATAGACAGGTAGACAGACAGACAGATCATAAATAATCTAACAGGGGAAGAGTTATTTCTCTGTTCTTTTTTTTTGGAAACTGTGTCTTGTTTTTGTCTTTTCTTTTCCAGAGCGACTCCTGGGTGGGCCATCGTCTTCATAACTGCCAGAGCACCCTCTCCCTCTCTCTCTCTCTCTCTCTCTGCCCCCCCCCCTCTCTCTCTCCACTCGTCCCACATTATGACTCACTCAGCTGAGCTCTGCACTCCACAGACAATAATCCGATAAAAACAAACCTGTGAGCGCCAATTAAAATAGATTGTTTTGTCTCACTTATGACAGAGGTATTTAAAGAATCTGTATCTTGTTTTATTCATTTTTTTTTTTTAATTTAAGGTGTATAATTGCACATGAGTGGAAAACACTTTTCATGGTTAAAACTGTTGGAAATGTTTGGATTTTCACATTTAATGATAGTTTTCCACAAAAACATGCAGTGATATTGTGGTCAGTTATAGGGTTAAATACTGCACTGTCTAAAAACAAGTACATAAAAAAAAGTAAAAAATATTAAGTCAAAAAAAGAATTCTACGTTTATTGAAGTGTATTTAAGAGGGACAATACATACAACATTGTCACCAAATGGAAAATATGACCCACATCCCTTATGAAACATATATATATATATATATATATATATATATATATATATATATATATATATATATATATATATATATATATATATATATATATATATATATATACTGACTATCAATATATTACTGCCTGAAATGTAACATAAAAATATATGTATATAATATACAGAAAAACATATTGTGTCAATATAATATAATATAGTTAAATATACACAAGGTATTGATGCTTTCCATATATTGAGACATATATGTTAATATATATTTAGTAATACACTTAATAATATATATATATATATATATATATATATATATATATATATATATATATAGTGAAGTTTATTACTAAATATATGTAATTATATTTGTAAATATACTTCACAGTATGTGTGAAAATAAATTGAGTTTCAATAAAACTGTAAAAATATAGATCAGTTTTTGTCTTCAGTTCAATATAAGTTTTATATTTGTCAATGTATGATCAAATCATATATTACAGTATATTGAATAATATATGCAGTACTTTTCCATATATCAGAATATATTTTTGAATATAATCATTATATTTTCCAATATATTGCCATATAATTTTTATTTCATAAGGGATAAGACATCTAACTTCAGCTAATTTTGAACAACAATTGGACATAAAAAAAAAAATACAGCCTATACAATGAATAAATACCATGAATTGATCAATATGACTCCTCATATCTGAGCACCGGACAGAATGTAAAGATGAAAATACAAATTAAATCAGACTAAATGAAAAGTAGATAATAATGAGCTATAATAATTATTAATGTTCACATCTTTAACAGTAAAAATCATCTTGTAATACGATTTTCCACATCTACTGTCAAAAAATAATTCTTATATTGGACTAAAAGGTTCCTCTTTAGGTGTTTTTGTCTTATTTGAATTAAGTCTTAGTCTTAGTTACTAGATTTTTTTCCCCCCTAATGTTCGGAAAACATGCAGAATCCATGCAAAAATGAAGCCAATTAAAGCAGGAATTCACCAAAAGTTGATGTTATTTTTTTTTTTTTTTTTTTACCTTTTCTTGCCTTTTTTGTTGTTTTTTTCCTCCCTTCGTTGGTCCACAGATCTTCCACAAAGACGACTCTAACTGTGATCCCTGTCTTCTCTTCTCTTCTCTTCTCTTCTCTTCTCTCTCTCTCTCTCTCTCTCTCTCTCTCTCTCTCTCTGTGATGAAATGCTCAGTAGGAGAGGGTCTGCTGATGCTTCCTCCACCACAGCTCTTTTTATAGACGCATCAAGTACAAAGCCTGGAGTCTCAAGGCCTCGGGGTGTGATTGAGGTAAGGGGTCTCCTGTTCTTACTCAACTGGGAGGAGTGTGTGCGTTTGTGTGCACACTTAAAGGCCACGTACACACTTTTTTTAATCAATACAGCGGCACATCATCACAACAGGTGAAGCTTTAGACAGGAAATGTTAACTGAAGCCTTTACCGTTCTGGAGTGATTTAGCTTCAAATGTTTGAAAACTACCTCCGCAAATGAACATTTACAGCCGTTCTTCAACAGTTTAGAGTACAGATAAAAGAATGGGCTCTTTGTAAAGGAAACACCCTGGGGTTTGGACTAAAACACTCACTTTTACTGTTTATTTAACAGAAAGATGGAGATGGAGAAATTTCCCCTAATTTTTGCTAAAAATACACTAAGACGAACTAATAATAAAACGTGTTGGGGTCTCGTAATAGGTTTATGTAACCAAGCCAATGTAATAAAGGCTTTTTAATTTTTCACATATATGAGAGTGCTTTGGAATCTTTCTTTTTTTCATAACAAAATCAAATAAAATGCACTAAAAATATACTAAAATATCCTAAAAATAGAGAAAATATTGCTAAAAATGTACTAAAATTGAGAAAAAATACACTACAAATCACTAAAAATAAACTGAAATGCATTAAAAATAGAGAAAATGTTACTAGAAATTGAGAAAAATTTTAAAAGAAAATACACTACAAATCAGTAAACATAAAGTAAAATGTACTAAAATTGTATTAAGGTAGATACAGATGGATACTAAAATATCCTAAAATAGAGAAAAATGTGCTAAAATTTATTTAAAAAATACACAACAATTCATTAAAAATGAAATGAAATGCACTTAAGATAGACAAAAATGTGCTCAAAAATCGAGAAAAATGTGCTAAAAATTGATAAGAAAATACACTACAACTCAGTAAACATAAAGTGAAATGCACTAAAAATAGACAAAAAAATTTAGAAAAATGTACTAAAAATTTATAGAAATAAAAAAAAACACTACAAATGAAATGCATTAAAAATAGTGAAAGTGTCCTAAAATGATGGAAAACGCACTAAAGTTACCCTGTAGTTTGGACTAAAATTGTAAAAAAAAATAACTTTAAATACATATAATGTAGCAAAAATTGTGAAAGTAAATATTTCCCATAGAAAATGACCATTTTCATTCATAAAATAAAGTCCAAACTAGTATTATCGTCCAAAAATACTATTTTAACATATGTTTCACACTTAAATACTTTACTGGATTATGTTCACTGAGGTGTGTTACCATGGAAACCACACCACATTTATACAGATCGATAGATGGTTGATCAAACGATAGCCTTCAAAATAAGACAAGCTACATTTGTCCTGTTAGTCTTTAGTGTAAAATGTCCTTTTGTTGAACTTCACAAAAGTTTATATTTTCACAAAGATCAGTTTGTATTAATGTGTGAGTGTTTATCCCAACATTGGTTAGGCTTAGATTATTGTATTAATGTGTGTGTGTGTGTGTCCGTAGAGACATAACATGCTATAACTCAATGCGCATCAGACGCAATGATCCATTTGAGTAAAGGTCAAAGGTCAAGGTCACAATTAACTAAAAGGTCACAATCACATTATGGGTCATAAGTCGAGAACAGAGGGTCACAGAACTTTCAGATTGGTACCAAACGATGCAGAATGAAGATTTATACAATTCCCACAATTGGTGTTATCACCTACGACCAATGGTTTTTGAGATCTCTGGAGGTCAAAGGTGACATGTGACCAAATTAACTTGTGTAACACTGTGTGTGTGTCAAACATAGACTGTGATGGAAATTGACTGGGTCATTAAAATTCACTCATTAAGCTTATGATTATTGATCAGCTGAAATATTTAAATCACAGGTGGCGTCTTCAAATGGAGGATCAGCGATGGGTGACTAATAATTGATTTTTGATGGCTTGGCCAACAAGCACATCAAAAGTAAATAATGGATTTAGTAACTATGAAACAGCGGATGGTGATGGAAACTTAATATGAGAAGAAGTACAGAAAAATAATTTCTACAATTCTCATAATTGGTGTTATCACTTATGATCAATAGTTTTTGACATCTCAGGAGGTCAAAGGTGACATGTGGCCAAATGTGTCACAGTTTTTGTGTCAAACATAGACATATCACACTATAATTTAATCAATACTGGATATATTATCATAATATTACACACACTGACACATATATACATATAAGAAAATTATCAATATTGCAAAAGGTCAAAGGTCACATTTAGCAGAAAGGTCAAAATCACGTTATTGGCTCTAATTCAAGAACAGGTTGTCATAGAAACGACGATGCCACAAAATAGGGGTGAGTTTAGGCATTCTGTGAATACTAGTAAAAATAATGTCATCTGGATGTCA
Organism: Siphamia tubifer; assembly: GCA_020466265.1. NCBI lineage: Eukaryota > Metazoa > Chordata > Actinopteri > Kurtiformes > Apogonidae > Siphamia > Siphamia tubifer. Next base: position 5,219,516 of record CM035805.1, read on the forward strand.
TATAGAACGTGAGGAAACAGTTACAGTGTTTGGCGTTAAACCATCTTCAAAAATTTAACCCCTAAATGCCTCCACTGTAAACTCTGTAGTGTTAATTAGGAGATGATGGGACCAAATACACTCTAGAAATAACTAAATCTGTTCTCTAAGTGTTGATTTAACACTGAAAAATTGACTGTGTGCTGTAGCAGATGTGCAACAAACCCAAAAATCTGACTATTTTATGTGCTATAGTCAAAGTAATTATCTCCACTTAATTTGGCATTTAGTTTTTTTCTCTGCTTCGATGTAAATTCAGACATTAAGGGGTTAATCCTCGTAGAATAATGCTGCTTAAATGGAAATATAAACAACGTCCAACATTTAAATCTTAGTTTTTGGATCTTTACACTGGAAAAATAATGAGGAACTCTATAAAAGATGTAGGCTGTGTTCTAATACACATAATGTCATGAGTGCACTTACACACTGGACATTTTCCATACTTACTTAGTTCACATTTTTCAGTAGGTAAGTGCTGTTCCAATTCCAATACACTGTAAACCTGAATAAGTTAGCAGAACGCAAAAAATGGAAGATTGCCTCAATTATTTTAAGTTGATAAAACTTAAAAAATACATCTGATTTTTATTAACTTGAAAATCAGATAATAATAATAATAATAATAATAATAATAATAATAATAATAATAATAATAATAATAATAACAATAACAATAATACTAATACTACTACTACTACTAATAATAATAATAATGGATTACATTTCTATCGCACTTTTCAAGGCACCCAAAGTGCTTTACATTAGTGATCCATTATTCATTCACTCTCACATGCTCCCTCTGGTGGTGGTAAACTACATATGCAGCCACAGTTGCTTATTAAAATATACTTAAATTAAAACATTCCTCATTAACTTAGTATTCTAAGGTTCTGTCAGTCCTACTGGGAGGGTTCAGTGTCTTTGTCCAAGGACAGTTGGACATGTGGACAGACAGAGCCGGGACATGAACCTCTGACCCTTCAGCCATTGGACGACCCGCTCTACCAACTGAACCACAGCTTTAACCCCCTGAATAAAATGACTATTTTGTGATTGTCATGTTTTTGCTGTGATAGATATTAATGTTTATTTGTAGTGTTCTGAAATGATATTTAATCATCTATTACATCAGTTAATTTTAATTTTTTCAATCACCCTTATTTGAAACAATAGAAATAACAGAACAATATCATTCTTATCATTTAATGACTTAATTCCACTCAGTTGAACCTCATATGTTGTTCATTTCTGTTCACTTATATCCACAATAGTTCCCCTTAATAAAAAAATATTAGTTGGAAGAAGTTAAAAAGAAGAACATGTTACAGCAACTGAATACATTAGAGTTAGAACTGTTACTGAAACTGTGAGTATTTACAACTGAATATATTTAATTATTCTGAACGTTTGGGTTTACAGTGTACCGGATCTGATTCACTTACCGGAAACGATATATATATATATATATATATATATATATATATATATATACATACATATACACACATATATATATATATGTATATATGTGTGTATATGTATATATATATATATATATATATATATATATATACATGTATATATGTGTGTGTATATGTATATATATATATATATATATATATATATATATATATATATATATATATATATATATATATATAGTGATGCACAGGTCGATGTATAAACAACCCCTGATCTACCTTTTTTTTTAAGTAACCCGACCCGCTTCTGGACCCACATTTCTAAAAAGTAGTCGATGGTCTTTATGAACAGCACATGACCTTTGACCTTACTCACATACCTGAACATCACATGACCTTTGACCTTACTCACATACCTGAACATCACATGACCTTTGACCTTACTCACACACCTGCATTTATTTCTGTGTTTAAATTCCATGTCATTGTTTGTAAGTTAACATGTTTATAAATAACGCAGCATCTAAACCAGGGGTTGACAACCTGTAACACCCAAAGACATTTGAACCTGGTTTCCACGGAAACGCAAACACTGGGAGCCACTCATCATCTTTAAAAATCTCAGCCCATGTGTCCCTAACCTTAGTGTTTATGTTTGGATGTTTCCGGAACTTTCACTCTCCTAACTTTATTTCCTCTCTCTCTCTTTCTCCATACTGTAGATACTGACCACGATGGACGATACCTTCATGAACATTCAGTTAATAAAGTGTATTTATCAATAATAAAAAAAATTGTGCCTAATATTTAAATTATAATGATTTACCAGGTTATTTTAAGTGTCATTCCATACCCCCTTTTTAGATAATAAATAAAAAACTGAAATAAATAAATAAAAAGAAAACAAAATACCCCAAAATACGTAATAATACAAAAGAATATAAACAGTTTACTAACCCCTTACTCCTTCTTCTAGTTGTTTATTTTCAGTCTGAAATCTTCAGTCGTCACCAAACGAGCCAATCACAGCAGATTTAAGTGCATTTGTGTTGAATGTTTGAGTGCATCTTTACTTTATTGAAGGCAGATAAAAGCCGTAGTTTTTCATTAGGGGGTTGTTGTGAATCCTTCGTCCAAATCCTTCAAAGGTCAGTTTGCTTCCATATTACACTGAGAGCTGCATCCTTTCAAAATAAAGGATGAAGAGCAGCAGCAAAGTGTGCAAATCAATTTGACTGATTGGATTTTTTTTTTTTTTTTTCCTTTTCTATTTTTTTTTCTGTTGCGCTGGTTCTTGTTTCTAAGGTGTGCATGTTTCCCTGTGTGGAAACTTGATTAGGAAGACCTGACTCACACACAGGCTGGACGTCATGACGACACTGTGAATGGACGAGAGACAGACATAGAGAGAGAGAGAGAGACTTTACTGCTGAAAAGAAGCCCAGTTTTTCCTGAACCTTTTCATCCACATTAGCATCACTGTTCAGTTTTTCTCACTTTTTTACTCTGTTACAGGCGTCCAGTGTTTTCAGAAAATAATGTCCAAGGACAAATGGAGGGAGAATTGAAAGTGTTGAACCTCAGGATACATAAAGAACATGTGGTTTCTGTCAGACACACTGATTACTGAGCTTTGTTGACAGTAATATATTGAACACAGACACACATTAACTTTACTTTACCCTTGATAGTTCACTCATAAAATGAAAAATGTCAACTGTGGAGAACTCACCCTAATCCATGTATCATATGTTCATTTGTTTTTCAAAATAAAACCAAAAATAAGATGACAAAAAAATTATTTGTTTAAATATTTTTTCCAAAATCAAAATGTAAAAAAAACTGGTAGTGATGCGTTTTTGTTTTTCAGTTTTTCTTTTTGCGTTACAATAGAATAGAAAAATAGATAACGGCCGTTTCCCATTTTATCCAATTTTGACCTGAAGCAAATTAATCTTTTCTCAGTGGTCATATTGTCAGGTCTTTGTGACCCTCTAAGTTTCCCCAAATAGGATGTAGGTTTACATCTTTGTAACTGCAGGTCGTTCCATGGTTATTTCATTAATATTACTGTGTTCTTCATTGGTTCTATTTAAAAAACATTCAGATTGTTTTGTTTCCAGGTGTTTTTTCACGGTAGAAAAATGACTTGAGGTGGAACAACCGTTTACTTCTACTTCCTCATACATGATGTGGTGATGAGGCGTCACTGATTGGCTCAGAATTCGTTAAGGAACACTCCCCCCTCCCCTCTCATTGTGTATGTGTTTACCTTTACCAGAGTAACATCAATCTAGGTTTCGTGCCGTTGCTTTTTCTGAAAACGTGCAGTTAAAAAAACAGTCTTTATTTCCACAGAGACACATGAACAAGTTTGATCCGCCATGTTTTTCCAGTTTGTGCAGCAGCTACTGTGGCACCGTGTTCTCTTGTAGATGCTAATGCTAATGCTATTTCAGATTCGCTGCCAGGGACGGGTTTAATCCCACGTGGGTGACGCTAAAGTCCATCTGACGTCAGATGGACCTTCTTTTTCTGGGTCCCTGGTTCCTGTTGTTGTTTAGTGTGAATGCAGTATGCAGCCAGTGGAGGTGATGAACCACTGTTAAAGAGCATGTGTTGGTAAGTCTGGGTGAGCCATCACCATGGTAACGCTAGGTGAGCCATCACCATGGTAACGCTGGGTGAGCCGTCACCATGGTAACGCGAGGTGAGCCGTCACCATGGTAACGCTAGGTGAGCCGTCACCATGGTAACGCTAGGTGAGCCGTCACCATGGTAACGCTAGGTGAGCCGTCACCATGGTAACGCTAGGTGAGCCGTCACCATGGTAACGCTGGGTGAGCCGTCACCATGGTAACGCTGGGTGAGCCATCACCATGGTAACGCTGGGTGAGCCGTCACTATGGTAATGCTGGGTGAGCCGTCACCATGGTAACGCTGGGTGAGCCGTCACCATGGTAACGCTGGGTGAGCCGTCACCATGGTAACGCTGGGTGAGCCGTCACCATGGTAACGCTGGGTGAGCCGTCACCATGGTAACGCTGGGTGAGCCGTCACCATGGTAACGCTGGGTGAGCCATCAGATTCCAAAAGAACAAAATTGGAAAAGTGGTTTTCAGCGGAATGACACCTTTTAACACAAAAAGGAAAACTGGAAGAAAAAAAAAAACCTCATCACTATCCATTTTTTCATTTTGGTTTTGGAAACAAATAATGAAGAAACAAATTCTTTTTTTCGTCGTCTTATTTTTGCTTTTATTTTGAAATTCAATTAAATTCAAAACACTTTATTCATCCCGAGGGGCAATTTAAAGGTGCATAAAAGTAACTTAAAGAGTTTAAAAAGGACAGATGTATGTACGTATGTAAACAGTCACACATTAAAAAAAACAACACATAAGTAAAATGCTAAAGCACTGCGGTGTTAAATAAAACTGCTTAAATACCTCGAGGTTTGGAGTTCAGAACCTGAACAGCTCTGAGACAAAGGTGGCTTTTCTCCGGTGTCCTGCAGAGTCTGTGTCCAGAGGGGAACCACTGAAACTCAGGAAATAAAATGTGAGTAGGGTGTGAGTAGTAGAAAAACAAATGAACGAGTGATACACAGATTGACCCGGAAGACCGACTTCCAAAAGTGAACGTTCTCCTGTTCCGGCTTCTACTCTCTCTCTTTCCTGGCTGCTGACAGTGTCGGCACCACAGTATGAATAACTAGACCCCCCACCAACACTAAAATGTAATCATTTCCAGATCTCCCCCATTACCAACCTACCCTGAAAATGTCATCAAAATCAGTCCATAAATGTTTGAGTTGTCTTGCTAACTAACAGAAAAAATTAACTCTGGCAAAAACATAAAGTCATTGGTGGAAGTAAAAAAAAATATATATAAATCCTCTATATTTATCTGATGTTCGACTCCAGTCAGTGATGCTGAGCCAGTCTATTGAGTTGGGCGACCAATGAAATTAGTTCAGGGCGTGGTATATGTAAATTAATCTTGCGAACCAAACTACTGCGCACAGAACTTCAACGAAATATAAAAAATGGCCCATTTATGCCTTATGTGTTTGTGAAGTACCTTGAATTGTCCTGTACACGAAATATGCTGTACAAATACATATGTCTTGCTTTACTTTAAGTATTTTTGATCTGAGCCTAAAATCGAAATATGAAAAACCAGGCAGATATTAGTTTTTGTTTTGGATTAATATAACAAAAATAATCCATCTCTTTTTTATTTTTTGTTTTTGATTGGCAGTTGGATTGTTATTATTTTTCCATTTTTTATTGTATTATTTTCAGAGATGTATAAAGTACTGGACTAGAGGGGTGGAGTAGAAGTACAAGTACTACATCAAAAAAACTGACTTGAGTAAAAGTTGAAGTATTCTTCAAGTGAAAGTACTAAAGTATCCAAAGAAAATTGTACTTAAGTATTACAAGTAGAAGTATGTAAAAAAAATTTCAAATGCCAAAAACTGTATGAGTGGTGTACGAAGCCCCTAAAGCTCTTCTGGGGTAACATCTGACTGAACAAAAGTAGGTCTAAAAAATCCAGCCCGACCCAAACCCGCGGGTGTAAATCAAACCCGAAATTTCATATTTTATTTCTCATGATTTGGAAAGAAGAGGGATGATTTATAATGACCAGAGATTTATAAAGTACTGGACTAGAGGAGTGGAGTAAAAGTTGAAGTATTCTTCAAGCATCATACTCAAGTGAAAGTACTAAATTATCCAAAGAAAATTGTACTTAAGTATTGCAAGTAGAAGTAGGTAAAAAAAATTCTACTCAAGTACTGAAAGTAAACGTAGAAGTAAAATTACAAGTGGAAATAATGAAAAAAATACTACTTAAGTACTGAAAGTAAAAGTAAAATGTAGAAGTACTGTGTAGTACTATACTAAATGAAAACAGTCACAAGTTTGAACACATTTAAATATTTAATATAAAAGGAACAACTTCAGCTGAGGCAGCAGTAGTACAAGTACATACCAGTTCACTTACAAGTATTCATGAAAAAACTACAACTTTCAAAGGCCAGAGTATTCCAACAATATGACCAAGTAACAAACCTGGGTAAGTCAAGCCTAATGTTCAACCTTACAATAGAACAGTCCAGAAGCATCCTTCTCACAATGCCAAAGGGCTCTTCCATCGACAGGTTGAAAACTGCCTCCAGGTTAACTGATTATAGCGAACAGTTTTATTATGTAGTGTTTGATACTGACTCGTCCAATGATGACACACCATCATCAAACCAGGTGACAGAGACATTTATGGCTGTGGTATTAATATGATATGGGTTTGGTATGTTTGGTATGTTTGGTATGTTTGGTATGGTTGGTATGGTTGGTATGTTTGGTATGGTTGGTATGGTTGGTATGTTTGGTATGGTTGGTATGTTTGGTATGGTTGGTATGGTTGGTATGGTTGGTATGGTTGGTATGTTTGGTATGGTTGGTATGTTTGGTATGGTTGGTATGGTTGGTATGTTTGGTATGGTTGGTATGGTTGGTATGTTTGGTATGGTTGGTATGGTTGGTATGTTTGGTATGGTTGGTATGTTTGGTATGTTTGGTATGTTTGGTATGGTTGGTATGGTTGGTATGTTTGGTATGGTTGGTATGGTTGGTATGTTTGGTATGGTTGGTATGTTTGGTATGGTTGGTATGGTTGGTATGTTTGGTATGGTTGGTATGGTTGGTATGCTTCTGAACTATTTTAATAAGAGGAATGATTCGGCACATAAAAAATGTATCGGAGTAAAAGTATTAATTTAAAAAAAAAAAGTAGTGCAGTAGAAGTGGAAGTAGGCGAAAAAAATTATACTCCAAAAAAGTACAGATACTGCATTTCACTACTTAAGTACAGTACTTAAGTAGTTGTACTTTGTTACTATACATCTCTGATTATTTTACCTTAACACCTACTGTCGCAAATATGCAACATACAAAAAAAATTATCTTTGAGATAAAAAAAGGCAGAATTATGCAGTGCTGGGTAAGGTACTTTAAAAAAGTCATTACTAGTTACTTCCACATAAAACTAACTGCGTTACTTCACTAGTAAAGTAATTAGTTACAGGACAAGTATTTTCACGTTACTTTTTTTTTGCTTAAAAATGTCAAAGAAAGTAAAAACCAGTTAAACAGAGTATTCATCTGTGTTCTGTGATGTTACTGTGGATGTGATTTAAGAAGCTTCCTTAAAAACACTATCAAACATGTTTATGACCTATTATCAAAGGTAAAAGTTAAACAACCTGCAATAGATTATAAACAGGAAATACATTTGAAATACTGATAATACTGTCATATTTGTTGAAAATTTGTTCAAAATGTTAATATTGTTTAACTTTGTATTTAAGTATACAGGTACTGATGAAATAATGATATTTGTAAATTATTATTTTATTATTAGTGAAATAAAACCAATACAATGATGTCTGTATATTCTTCTTCTATTAATATTTATTTACTGAATTGTCATGAACAACACCTTATGTTACAATCATTTAAAGTGTTTACACCCTTTATATTCAGGCACGGAAACTTGATTAGAAAAGAAATTATTAATAGTACAACTGATATTTTTAACAAACTGAACTCAAATGTGACCTTGTGCCATGATGCTGCCATCATCTGTGTGTGTGTGTGTGTGTGTGTGTGTGTGTGTGTTAGGGTTGTCAAAAAAAATTGATTTTAGATACTAAATCGATATTGACCCTTGGTATCTAATTAGATACTAAGTTGCTGGAAAATCGATTTTTGTTTTTATGACGCGTCGCCGCTTTTTTGTAGCGGGTAACGTTAAGAATTGTAAACAGGCATCAACGCGGTCAGCTCTGGCACAGCCGTAATGCCGGCGTGTAAGTTAAAGTCTCTTTTTTTCTCCAGCTGCCTCTGACAGCACACGGGATGACGCCAGTGCGACCACAGACCTATACACTATTTCTATAGGTCTGTGATTGGACCATCCGATGTAACTTTGCTTTTAAAGGCCTCGATATAGTCGAACGTTTATGCGCGCGGGCGGCAGCCAGGCGGTAGCACATAGTATCACGTTACCACCACGGAGGCCACCGTGAGCATGTCAGCCTATCATTTTTGACGTGCGCGCTGCTAGTCCCGCAAGGGGTCCGCGGTGGTCACATGATGCAATACACTGCCGCCCGCGCACATAATGTTCGACCATAAAGAGTCTTGCAGTTAGCACTGCAGAAGGACTTGAACAAAAAGATAGGCCTACCTTAACTTACCAAGAGATAGACATGCATTTATTCTGCACCCGCACTCACTACCTTTTTTTTAGCAGTCCATGGAGGAAAGTTTAAAAGAAATCCCTCACATCTCCAGTATCGCAATTAGTATCGAGTATTATCCTTAATATCGGTATCGAGTTGGAAATGTTAGTATCGTGACAACACTAGTGTGTGTGTGTGTGTGTGTGTGTGCATAGGAACAGGACAGTTGAGACCCCTCCTATCCAACTTCTTAACAAATCATGATCGATTTTGTCATGCAGTGGAGTTCTACACCGAGCTGAATGTGGGCTTGGTTCAGACATACGCGGCACTGCTAGTTGTTGTCTGTACGCGGGGCAACACTTACACCCCAATTCATCAAATTGTAACGTGCACATTATTTCCCAAGTAACGGTAACAGCGATACAGTTATGGATAAAGTAACAATAATAATAATAATAATAATGGATTACATTTCTATAGCACTATAGTGGTCTATTATTCATTGACTCTCACATGCTCCCTCTGGTGGTGGTAAACTACATATGTAGCCACAGTTGCCCTGGGGCAGACTGACAGAAGCGTGGCAGCCATTTTGCATCGACGGCTCCTCTGAGCACCACCCAACATTCACACTCATTCATACACCAGTGTGAGGGTGAAGTGTATTTGCTCAAGGACACAACGAACTGACGAGGACAGTGTGGGAATCGAACCGCCGACCTGGATGAGCCACTCTACCAGCTGAGCCATGACCGCCCCAGTAATTAATTAATTACTCCGTTACTCTATCGCTGTCGTTCCCAGCAGTGGAATTACGATTTATGACGTCCCAGTTCCTCTACTCGACTGATTTTAAGTTTGAAGTGATTTATGTTTTTGAACCGTCACATCTGTTTAGTTAGAAGAATATCCAAGAAATATCCAACAGCTGTTCCAAATCAGTGAACAAGCTTATAATTGACGGACACGGTGTGAATTTAAAGAACCACGACATAAAGTTTTTGTTTATCAGTTTGTGCGGTGAAAGTGCTGAAGGGATTTAGTTTGGATTTAAAATGGTTTACAAATATGGGACATTTAAAATGTTGTGTAAAAATCTGATTTTCAAAAGATATGAGGATCAGGAAAGAGGGTCCATTCACTAGAGTGTGGGGACAATTTTACTATCATTTATGGTTGTTTATATGTGACCCACCACCAGTAAACCAGGCATAAGTGTGTGTAAATCCAAACAGAGTTATGTGTGTATCTTGGTAGAGTGGAAACTAAGGTTTAAGATGGTGAAAAAATGATGTTTCTATCACAAGTAGAACCAAAGTTATGGTCATTTTAATATCCACATTTGGACATATTTTGCAATTTGCATATTTTTAGATATTGTCCGTTAAAGTTTTGGACTGTTTTGGGGTAGGAAGTCCTTAGCAACGCATAATAATTTGTATCCGATTGACACAAATTGTTGACAGATGTTAAAGGACACTCTGATGGACATGTCACAGAAGTTTTATATATTATAATAATAGGACAGAAGTGTGACGTATTATAATCATTTGGCTTACACCATTGGACAGAACATTCAATATAAGCTTTTACCTCGTACCAAACACTTGGGTGTTTACCCACGGAACGGAGATCGTTTTGTTTGGTGAAAAGAGGTGGAAGTCGTCTTTGTCTTTGCTCAGCAATACCTGAACTTTTGTCACCGCTTAAATAATTGACTCAATAAACATCTTTATTGATTGGATTTCAATGTAATGACCACAGGAAGTGAACATAGAGGTGTTAAGGTACCGTTTTTTGATAAGGTGTAAACACTAATAAGAAACCGCCTTCCAGCCTAAATTTGGCTGTAGCTCTGAACGGCTCAGTGCGACTTATGCCTGGTTTCGTGGTAGCGGGTCACATATTGGTTATTATATCCTTTTTCTTTTCTTGCTTTAGTTAGTTTAGTCGTGGGAAGAAACATGCTAATGGATAAACGATTTAGGTGATGGGTGAATATTTCAGTCCCTCCAGGATTTCTCGTTCTTTTTTAAGATAGTTTCATCATAAAATGTCTGTTTCATGAGTTTTTCAGAAAAATCGCGATGAAAGTTGCAGGGCTTTTTGAACTTTTGTTGTGGAAGTTGCGATAAATAGTTGTGATTTTCCCTTTTTGTAATCAAAATGAAGTAATATTTCAAATATTTAGTTACTGGAAAATAAATTAAAAGTCATTGTGATATGGTTCTTAAAACTACCTTTGACTGAGATTATAAAAATACAATAATATATATATTTATTCCAAATGCACCTGTTGGTTCAAAGGTTCATATGACCTCACAACACTACATGAAGTTCTAAAACATAATATACATGTCTCAAACATACATTATTACTAGTACTGTGTACTGTGTAGTAGAGGCAGTTAGTGACAAAAATGGAACAAAGACACAGATATAAAGACAAACTTTAAATATAGAAAATAAAATATTACTGGATGATAAAAATGCAGTAAATAAACTACTCTTCAAATGCACCTGTTGGTACTAGTGCATCATTTTAGTTGTCAAACGTGACCTGCTGCTGCACATGTTTGTTTTACGTAAAGGTAAACAGGAAAAGGAAGGAGCAGCTTCATGATTGGTCACATTTTGCAGGAATGTTGGTGATTGGTTAAAATTACAACATCTCACTGAATTCACTGAGATTGACTGAAATCCTAGAGGGTCTGTTATATATAATTAAATAATTAAATTACTTAGTTGATTTGTCGTTTAAGGATAAAAGGTGAGAGTAAATAAGTTTTATTCCTTCTCACTCCTTTTTGAATATTTATTTTCTGTTTGGTTTGTTAATTGTTGATATGTATCAATGTATTTATTTGTTGGTATTTATTTATATATGTTTGTTCATTGTTTTGTTGTTAAATATTCAAAAAAAAAATTAAGTCTATTTTGAGAATGTAAAGAGTATAAAGTACATATATTTATATAAATGTAAAGAGTATAAAGTACATATATTTATATAAATGTAAAGAGTATAAAGTACATATATTTATATAAATGTAAAGAGTATAAAGTACATATATTTATATAAATGTAAAGAGTATAAAGTACATATATTTATATAAATGTAAAGAGTATAAAGTACAGATATTTATATAAATTTAGAGTACAGATCTTCATGCAAAAAGGTAGGGATTAAAAGTAAACATTTCTGAGAAAAATACTCCAGTAAAGTACAGATACCTAAAAACAAATCTACTTAAGTCCACTAACAGTACTTCCTTCCTTCCACCTCTGTGAATAACTGTCCAGTGTCGGACCCAGTGTGTATGAAAGGGTTAATGTTGGTGCATCTGTGAACACACAGTCGCTCACACTCAGCTGTTTTTCCTGAGGACTGCTGGTCTTTTGAAGCTGCACATGTGTAAAAGCATGAGTGTTGTTTTATGCTTCTGTCTGCAGGGGTTTTTCAAACAAACCAACACAAAATGGGCTCAGTAAGGTGGTGAAAAAAGCTAGTGTTTGGACATAATTGGACACACTATATTAAAGACATGAATACTGAGAAAGGTGGAGGACAGAGGTGCACAAACTTTGTTTTATAAAGTACATATATTTATATAAATGTAAAGAGTATAAAGTACATATATTTATATAAATATAAAGAGTATAAAGTACAGATATTTATATAAATGTAAAGAATATAAAGTATATATATTTATATAAATGTAAAGAGTATAAAGTACATATATTTATATAAATGTAAAGAGTATAAAGTACATATATTTATATAAATGTAAAGAGTATAAAGTACATATATTTATATAAATGTAAAGAGTATAAAGTACATATATTTATATAAATGTAAAGAGTATAAAGTACATATATTTATATAAATGTAAAGAGTATAAAGCACATATATTTATATAAATGTAAAGAGTATAAAGTACATATATTTATATAAATGTAAAGAGTATAAAGTACAGATATTTATATAAATGTAAAGAGTATAAAGTACATATATTTATATAAATGTAAAGAGTATAAAGTACAAATATTTATATAAATGTAAAGAGTATAAAGTACATATATTTATATAAATGTAAAGAGTATAAAGTACAGATATTTATATAAATGTAAAGAGTATAAAGTACATATATTTATATAAATGTAAAGAGTATAAAGTACAAATATTTATATAAATGTAAAGAGTATAAAGTACAGATCTGATAATGTGCAGATTACCAGGGACCAATAATGTCTTTTCACATTTTTAAACAGTAAATACATATAAATGCACTGTTCTACAACAGTTTTATTTGCATTGTTACACTTTCTTCTTCCACTTTACACTTCTAAGGGTCCACATATAGAAGTAGACACTCAAAAATGTTAATCAAACCACCCAAACCTGTCCCAAATGTCACATGACGTAATGTAGTTTGACAACAAAGGTTCTCGCACATTAGAAAACATAAACCACTGTCAGGTAAAATAACCACAGCAGGTACAATCAGTCATTTTGTCAAAATACAAATATCAAACATCAGATGTGAACCTTTATGTGTCATAATTATCCACAGAGGAACCATATTCTAACAAACACAGTCCAGGGTTCCCACAGATCCTTCAAAAGTCTTAAAAGGCATTGAATTAATTGTTCTAAAAATAAGGCCATAATTGTCATTAAAATGTTTTAAATACCATTTACAAAAGTCTTACAAATGTAGACACATTAGTAAGATTCATGTTAGTTTGAAATAAAAAAGTATTTGGTAACATTTAGTCTGTCTATATTCTAAAAATAATTTAGGGTAAGTAGAAAATGAGGACACATGGTTCTGTGGGTGTAGTATTGCTTTAACTATACTGAGTTTGTTACAAGTGTGTGTTTATATGGTGTGTGTGTGTGTGTGTTAAATCTTCAAAATGTTAAAGTTATGCTTCTTGATACAAACGGTTCATGAATGTAGTATTACTGGACCCAAAAGTCATGTCTTATTTAAAATAAACAGTTGGTAAAACTGCCCCCAGGTCATTAATCTGCTGGGTTTTTTTTCCTTTTCAATTTTGGTTCATTGTTGGTTTGGTCTTAAATTTAATTTCAAACAGCATTAAAAAAGTCTTAAAAAGTCTTGAATTGAACTTTCCCTGAGCTGTATGAACCTTGAATAATATAATTGTTTAAAATATCAATGGAATCAATTCTAAGCCACTCAGGTGTGAACAAATAAATAATAAAAATACATAGTTGTGTTTTTCTTTTCCCTCTGGAATCACTAACATAGAACAAACTGTGGAGGATCTGGAGTTGATCAAATCTGAACCCCATGTTCACGTTAAACATGACTTATATGAAGAATCATTACTCATCTGTTACTCACTAATGCAAAGTCTGTTCACATTTACAAAGGATAATGTATTACTCACGTGTGACTATCAGAAAAATATTTCCCAACGGGGCCGAACCGTAACCACACTATTCTAGAGGGCTGTAGAATAAAAGGTTAAAACATATGACTATTGCTCTTGTCTTTTACAAGACCATTCAAACAGTAATAATTTGTGTTACACGTACAAATATGGAGCCTAAGTCTCCGCCCCTTCCGGTCGGTCCACTGGGCCTAAGTTCGGAAAAATTTAACATGAGAGTGGATGAGGATAAAATAATTATTTTCTGCTCCACTTTACTTTATGTCCTGAATCACACATTTGCTGTACTTCAATTAAAATAATAACCAATGATGTGCGTTTGGAGTTTCTTTGATATGTGTTTTGTGATTTATTATCGTGTAAAAATATGTCATTGGTCGTTTCTCAATACCAAGTACGCTAAATACGTACTTGCGTACTTGGTAGTACGGACTAGCAAGGACAGGAGGACGCAGGGTGGTTATTCTGCATTTGGGACGGCAGCGTACTTGTTTACGTCACCAACTCAACTCGTCTTGACTTACCTACCTCCAGTTATTTTCTTCATGTAATGTATTTGAAATAAAATGAACTATGATATAAAACACAAACATGCAAACAGTTGTGAGTCCTCTCCTCCTCCATTGCTGGTGTCGAAAAGCATTCTGGGATAGGAAGCTCTCCCAAGTACGCACAAGTCACCATCCGATGCATACTTGATAAAATGGGCGTGTCAAGTACACATCCGGGGATTTCAAGCGTACTTGGTGATATGCGTACTTGTGTATTGGGACTGTACTTGGGCTGCAACTGATGACATTTCACAAGTACGCATATTGAGAAACGGCCATTATTTGGACTCTGTTTGGACTACATATCAGACGTCACATAGATGACGTCACAGCAGAATCTTTCCCTGCAAACTTTTCTAAACCGTATACCACCTTTTCTATTTTTCATTTGAAAATACCTGTGTGCTTTGTGTCCCGGTGTAATCACAACACCATTTCCACATGTTCCCCCTACCGCTTCCCGGCTGACGAGAGCTTGTCCCGCATGCTGGCTCTCACTCGACCAACTATCTCTCCCCCGGAGTAGCTGCCACTTTCCACATGCCCCGATTTAAAGTGGTTTTCTCCACGTTTGATGCTCTTGCCTTCGTCCTGAAAGAAGGAGGTGAAGCTCGCCAAAGTCACAGCCATTTTCAAAGAGTTTGATGGTGAAGCTTGGTGATGACGTCATATTTGTGAGACGAACGTTGTAGTCCATTACTTACTCTCACATAAAACCTAACGTAACTTTGGATGTCTGTCCAAAGTGAGTGCTTTCTCAGTGTGAAAATGTATCTTTAAAATTCACAGACATCATATGTGAAAACCGTAGCACATTTCAAACGGGACCCGAAAATTACTTTTATCCCTCCATTGACTCGTGTTTATTTTTTTATGGCACTTAGGTCCAATGGAAATAGAATCGCGTCACTTAGGCTCCCTATACATAACACCAGCAGTTATAAGAAGACTTAGGGTAAAAGATGTTATATAATTTTGCCTCCATACGAGTGTATGTATATATTGTTAATAAAAATAAAATGCCCCCCCCCAGCAGTTATAGGTAACTATCATGGCGACTTCATAGGTTGCCATGGTGACGGATTAATTTAACTCACAAACTCGCGCTCACTCCCTGTTAGCTTGTCGTATGTTAGCATGTTTTATCTGGTAGTCTCTCTTTACATTGAATTAATTAAACAAAGCATTAGTCTCTGGGCAAATTAGACAAACACAAGCTAAAAATGTTGTGATTACCTTCTGTCACTGTCAGTTTTCCTCTTTTTATTTACAGACGCCATTAGTGAGAAGGGTTCACGGCAAAGTCATAGAGTTAGAGTGGTGCTGCCACCATCAGGCCAAAGAAGGAACTGCAGCTTGAAACTTTTATTATTTATTTATAGTGTTGGACAGTCTGAGCTGACCATAAATAATATATTATAAAACTGAAGCTACAGGGCCGTATGAATTCTGACCATGGGCAGTGATTGGTCCTCAGACCAGACTTTGGGTCTGTCTGTCTGTCTGTCTGTCTGTCTGTCTGTCTGTCTATCTATCTATCTATCTATCTATCTATCTATCTATCTATCTATCTATCTATCTATCTATCTATCTATCTATCTATCTATCTATCTATCTATCTATCTATCTATCTATCTGTCTGTCTGTCTGTCTGTCTGTCTGTCTGTCTGTCTGTCTGTCTGTCTGTCTGTCAAAAAAAACAGTGTGTGATTTTTCCTCCTTTTTTTCCCCTCTTTTCTTTCCCTTTCTTTAATTTCCTTCTCAGCAGTGCACTGGGTCGGTCACTCAGGGGTCAAGGAGCGAAGGTGGCTCACGGCTCCAGCTTTACAGCACCCTCCACTTGGTCTTCGCTGCTTCCCAGAGCAGGGAGTAGATGGCGTGCACTCTTCACCACCACAACGCACTCACGAGGCACTCACAAATTCGCTCAGCTTTCCCTCCTGGTTCTCTGCTCCTGTTTGACTTCAGGTCCTTTTATAACTGAACAAACTCATCTTGCAGATTCTTTCACCTTCTCACGTACGGTGGCCGACACGGGCAAACACATCGCATCGACGAAACTCTGCAAACGCAAGAAAGATGCAACAACCAAAAACATAAACACATAAAACAAATGCAACACACGTCTCCTGCAAGAGAAAAAAAAGCTGCAATAACAGAAATGAAGCAAAAGCAAAAACGTACAAAACCACAAAACAAATGCGAAATAAAAATGCTGCAAATACCAAAACATGCAAACTCCTAAAACAACTGCAAGACAGAAACACTGCAAATTCACTCAACAACACAGAAGAAAAGAAGAGAACGGATGAATGCGAAGTTGAAGTTAATTAATTTAAGAGATTATCGTGAAAAGGTGTAGAGCAGCAGAAGGTATGTAGCTAACTTTAGTGCCGCACCTCTGCTTTAAAAACACAAATGGAAATGTTCATTTTTAAGCTAATATCTTAAATTAATGAACTTCATCTTCATCCACCGTCATCATCTTCTTCTTCTTCCATTTTATTTTGGTGAACTTCCATTTTGTTGTGGAGTGAAGTTGAAGCGTTTTAATTTGGCATTTGTACGTTTTTGCTTCTGCTTCGTTTCTGTTATTGCAGTATTTTCTCTTGCAGCTTCACTTGTGTTGCATTGGTTTAACGTGTTTGTGTTTTTGATTGTTGCATCTTTCTTGTGTTTGCAGTGTTTCGTTGATGCGTTTGCCCCTGTCGGCCACCGTACTCAGGCACTCGACTGAACCCATGTCCATATGAGTCGTCTTCAACACTGATGCTCATGTTCACAAAACAAGAAGGAAAAGTAGAAAAGCAGAAGGGTGTACAGAGCGGATGTAGAATGGACCAATCAGAAGCCTCGTTTCTGGTCTTCTCTGCGTCACTGTCTTCAATGGGTCACAGTTTTTTGGGAGATGTGCACAAGTCTCTGCTTCGGGGGGACAGGTCACAGACGACTTGACTTCGGAAGATAAATTCCAGCCTAATGGTGATGTCCAAAACCAGAGGGGGCTCTTGAGACCCAGTAAGTAAAGATTTTTACCATTTTACATTAAATAATTGGCTTAAATGGAAACCACATGTGCAACAGTTTGTTATTTTTCAGATCAATTTACATAAAATATTTTTAATGTAATTTGCCATTTCAGTGATTTTTTGTGTGAAGTAAAGCAGTGAAACTCATGTACACTACAGTGGGCAAAAATACATTGCTGGGTTTATATATATATATATATATATATATATATATATATATATATATATATATATATATATAGAGAGAGAGAGAGAGAGAGAGAGAGAGAGAGACTGCTAAGCAAAGGCTCACAGCACTAGCTACCCGCCTACAGAGATACACAATAGGGGTCGAGGCCAGGAGAATAAACCAAGTGTTCTCCACCAACCCAGCTAAGGTTGGTGGAGGGGGGCAAGGTGACAACGGACCCATCTAGGGCTGAAACTGAGCAATACTGGAAGAGCATCTGGGAGAAGGAGGCAACACATAACACCAATGCCCAATGGCTGACAGACTTACAGGCAGAGCACAGCCAACTCCCAGAACAAGACCCAGTAGTCATCACAGTAGCAGACATCCAAACCAGAGTGTCCAAAATGAAGAGCTGGACAGCACCAGGGCCCGACATGATTCATACCTACTGGCTTAAGAAACTGACAGCACTCCATGAACGCCTAGCAGCACAGATGAACCAGTTTCTGATATCGGGAAACCACCCAGAGTGGCTAACCCAGGGCCGGACAGTCCTCATAATGAAGGACCCCCAGAAGGGAACAATACCATCTAACTACCGGCCTATAACCTGCCTCAGCACCACATGGAAGCTTCTATCAGGCATCATAGCGACTAAGATGAGTAGGCACATGGAGCAATACATGAGCAGAGCACAGAAATGAATAGGCAACAACACCAGGGGAGCCAAACACCAGCTACTGGTTGACAGGGCAATTGCCCGAGATTGCAAGACGAGGAACACCAACCTGTGCACTGCCTGGATTGATTACAAGAAAGCCTATGACTCAATGCCACATACATGGATACTGGAATGCTTAAAACTGTATAACATCAACAGGACACTAAGAGAGTTCATCCAGAACTCAATGAGGCTGTGGAAGACAACTCTGGAGGCCAACTCAAAGCCAATTGCACAGGTGAGCATCAGATGCAGCATTTACCAAGGAGATGCTCTGTCCCCCCTGCTGTTCTGCATAGGCCTAAACCCCCTCAGCCAGATCATCTCAAAGAGTGGCTTCGGATACCAGTTCCGAAGTGGAACATCCATCAACCACCTCCTCTACATGGATGACATCAAGCTGTATGCCAAGAATGAGCGTGACATTGATTCCCTAATTCACCTCACCCGGATCTACAGCAAAGACATTGGGATGTCATTGGGACTAGATAAATGTGGGCGGATGATATCTAGAAGAGGAAAGGTGATCACAACTGAAGGGGTTGACCTACCTGAAGGGAATATCACAGATGTGCAGGAAAGTTACAAATACCTAGGGATCCCACAGACAAATGGTAATCATGAGGAGACAGCTGGGAAGTCAGCCACAGCCAAATACCTACAGAGGGTAAGACAGGTCCTGAAAAGTCAGCTGAACGGCAAAAATAAGATCCACGCCACTCTTCTATGTAAAAATAAACAATTTAATCTTATTTAATTCCTAAAAAACAAGTTTACAAACACACAATAGTCAAATCCTTGGTAATAATGTTCATATTTACCAGAGAATATCTACCGTTACTGTTTCTTAAGAACATGTCATGTTTGCACATTTGGGAACTGGTCGACAAGTTAAACGTTCTGGAACAGTTTTCCACAAAATTGAAATAAAACCTTTTTTCAGTCAGTGTTAATCTGCCACAGCTGCAGTTAAATATTTTCATAAACACTAATTCTCATCCTTTTGTGATGTAAATGTTTCCTCATATTGAAGTTGCTTCAAGTCCAACAAATTCCTGTGATTAGAACCACTTCCACTCAGTTCACTAAAGTTCACTTTTATTCGGAGCACACATCATCAGAATATCAATCAAAATGCTCAACAAGAAAAAATGTTGGCACTCGAAAAGGAGTGGGAAGAAATAAAACTTATAAACTTTACCTCCTTTTTTTACAAACTAATAATCCAATAGATTCTGCATTCTATGATTTAACACATATTTTTATGTCTATTTAACATTAACACTAAACATTATTTACACATTGTTTTATAAGTCACTTCACACAATCTGATTTATATAATCAACTATAAATATATTTATATTCATATTAAATGAACCAGAAATACAATATTTAATAAATGTGATAATATCTCCTATAGTCTAGATTAATTTATCACAATGAAATCTTATTTTATTCATTCTTCCATAGATAGATACTTTATGAATCATTTTTCAAGGAAATAGCTTTTGTTACAGCAGCAGAAAAAACACTCAGACTATCATCACAGATCACACAAAGAAATCACTATTACTCCCAAAAGGATCACTATTACCCCCAAAATGATCATTATTACCCCCAAAAAGATCATTATTACCCCCAAAAGGATCATTATTACCCACAAAAAGATCATTATTACCCCCAAAAAGATCACTATTACCCACAAAAGGATCATTATTACCCACAAAAGGATCATTATTACCCCCAAAAGGATCATTATTACCCACAAAAAGATCATTATTACCCCCAAAAGGATCACTATTACCCCCAAAATGATCATTATTACCCCCAAAAGGATCATTATTACCCCCAAAAGGATCATTATTACCCACAAAAAGATCATTATTACCCCCAAAAAGATCACTATTACCCACAAAAGGATCATTATTACCCACAAAAGGATCATTATTACCCCCAAAAGGATCATTATTACCCACAAAAAGATCATTATTACCCCCAAAAGGATCACTATTACCCCCAAAATGATCATTATTACCCCCAAAAGGATCATTATTACCCACAAAAAGATCATTATTACCCCCAAAAGGATCATTATTACCCACAAAAAGATCATTATTACCCCCAAAAAGATCACTATTACCCCCAAAAGGATCATTATTACCCACAAAAGGATCATTATTACCCCCAAAAGGATCATTATTACCCACAAAAAGATCATTATTACCCCCAAAAGGATCATTATTACCCACAAAAAGATCATTAAAGAAGTGGTTAAAAACTAATCCGTCATGTACTCACAGCTGATCTCCTCATGACTGTTCCTTTTGTTATATATGTCCTTTTATATTACCTTTGTCCACTCTATCATTCTCTTGTCTTTTTCTGTTTTCTATTCTTACCTGCCTTAGGACAACAGAGGTAAATTAGCTTTTATGCTAACTCTGACATATTTACATCGATATGCACTGTCCTAATTAAATAAATAAATTAATAATAATAATCATTAAAAGACACTATTACCCACAAAAAGATCATTATTGCAGAGTCGAGTTGCTGCAGCAGAAAGGACTTCCGGTAACGTTCAAACATTTGGGAGGATCAGTGTGTGGGTGTGACGGGCTGTTACTAACAGAGGTCAGTTTAAGGTTTTAAAGTCTTCTACATAATAACAAAATGTTCAGTTGTTCAGATAATGTTCTATATTTTATTATACTATATTTATTACCTCCTAAAAGCACATATTAAAGCAGACTTTTTTTTAGTTTTGGATCCAGATTATTGCACAGATGTTCCCTCTAACAGGTCTAACTGTTCTACACTTAATGTTCCTAAAATAATATCAGTTTTTTTTTTTCAGTTCTAGTCACTGTTCCTGGGCTGGAACATCTGCTGTGAACTGTAGAGGAGCATGTGCTCATCAGCTTTATACTTTTAATAAGACTATCATGTACTTTTATAAATATGGAATTTGTTGGCATTAACTGCTGTGTTTGAGTAACAATTTCAATAACCTTATTTTAAAATAAAAATATAGAATTAATACTTGATTTTTAACTATTGTCCCATTTTTCTATGGAAGAACAAAATAATTACTGTACTTTCCACACTATAAGACTTACAGTCAATAAATGGTTTATTTTTAGGTTCTTCATATATAGAGCGCACTGGAGTATAAGGTGCATGAAGGGAAGTGAAAATCATGAAAGAAAAAGTCAAAATCATGAAAGAAAAAGTGAAAATCATGAGATAAAAAGTCAAAATTATTATAGAAAAAGTCCAAATTGAAAGCCAAAATTCCAAGTCATTAAGCATAACCATGTTTAATAGAGAGAAAATATATTTTATATTGTACATTTGTTTGTCTGTTTTACAAACAGACCAGTCTTTGAAATGAGTTTAAGTTCACTTTATTATAAAGTCTGTTCATTTAAAGGCTCCTGTTTGTGTTGTGTGCAGATAAATGTCACAGTTTACTTCCCAAAGTCTGGTTCAAATATATTAATGATGAATAAATATGAACTGACTCACATATGATGTGTATTTTTATGGTAAATATGGCTCCTGATATGATCTGTATTATCATCATTCAGCTTTTACATCTAGTCTGGTGTTAAAAAGGGAAGAGAAATATCTGTGAAATTCGGAAATATCGAAGAATCGCAATTTAAATCGAATCTTTGCGCAAAAAAATCATAAAAGAATGTAATCGGCATAAAAGCGTATCGTCCCAGCTCTAGTATGTTCTGATCTGGAATGGTTTGTTCTTTTGTGCATTTATAGTTTTATGTTTTTAATTAAACTCACAGCAAAGTTTAAAAATAGAATAAGATGCTGAAAATTGTTTTGTCTTTTTTTTTTTTTTTTTTTACAAATTCCTTACTATAGAAAGTATTTATTCTGCAGTTTTTCATGCAGTAGCAAATGTTCAGGAGTTGTTATTGCAGATGAAGTTATGTTAACAGAAAATTCCACTGGTTAAATTTAGTTTCAGGGACTGAACAGAAGGACATAGGGTCAAAGGTCATGTTTTAATTCTATTCCCATTGAGGTGGATCCTTATAAAATAATAATAGTTACAGTGATAAAAAAGGACTTGAGGTGAATAATAGTGTTTCTTTTGGTTTGCTCCTTCAGAACTAATACTGTCAAATAAAGAATAATGACGTAACACTTAAGGATTTAATCTTTCAAAGAACATATTATGAAAGGTCAGAGTTACATAATAATTTTTTAATATAATGATGTCGTAAATACCTCTTCTAAAGGAGTGTGTTTTCCTTCACAGATTCTCTAGTTAACCTGTCATCTTAGGTAACTTTATGCTGTACATAAATAAACGCTCCACAGTTGCTCTTCTTCCTGCTTCGCATCAAACGAGGAAAGAAAAACAGTCGCACAAACGACCATCCTGAACTCCTGTCTCTTTCATTCTCGCCGCAGGACACGCCTGGTGTCTGTTATTTTGTATTTTAATGAAAACGCTTGTGTTGCAGAGATTGTATAAAATATCAAAGTTGTACAAAACCCATTCTCCCACATGTCCTGTATTAAAATGTGGACGCAGGACAAAAGGTAGTGACCTGTGCAGAGGTTACATTACATATAAACTCATAAATATGATACTACATGAAGCTACTCACTTTGATATTAGGATATTTAACCCACAAAGACCCAGTATGAGTATTATTATTATTCATATAAATAGAGTGTAAAATGATATATTAGAGATATACTGTAGTTATATTATAATTAATTTATATAATATATATTTATGTTATGTGTGTGTGTGTGTGTGTGTGGACTATAAGCTGCACTGAAAAGGTTTTCTCCAAAAATGACACAGGGTCTTATATATGGATTAATTCTGGTATTGTTTAGTGACTTAATTAATAATTTAGACTTTTTTTAATCTCATGATTTTGACTTCACTTAATGCTTCATATAATCCAGTGCAGCTTGTATATGAAAAAAAAGCCTCTAAAATAAACAATTCATTGACAGTGTGGAAAATATATGGATGTGTGTGTGGTATATACATGTATTTATCTTATCTTACCTTACCTTACCTTACCTTACCTTACCTTACCTTACCTTACCTTACCTTACCTTACCTTACCTTACCTTACCTTACCTTACCTTTACCTTACCTTACCTTACCTTACCTTACCTTACCTTACCTTACCTTACCTTACCTTACCTTACATATGATATTATATAAACTTCAAAGTTGGTAATAGTTGAAAAGGGTTAGGAATCTAAAAAAAAAAAAACCAAAACTTTGCTACTTCCTACTTATTTTCCAAACTATGTTGTTTTGTTATGTATATGTTTTTTGTATATATTATTATTTCTGTATATGACATACATATAGTTATATATACATATGCAATTAACATGTTTATTCAACACCAACAGTTTCAAGTAAACAACTGTAAACAACTGTTCCATTGAATTGTGTTAAAAATGTTTTATCTGATTAATCAAGATAATGGATTAATTCATGTTAAAGCATTACGTTTGACGGCCCTAATATATATATTTTATTTAGTGTTTATTTTTGTAAATGTTTTTATTGTTGTTTCCCTCTAATTCAAAGACCAGACACTTTGGTCAGGCCACATTTGGTTTAATGAAAATTTACCAAGAAAATGTATAAATACTGTAAAATAAAAATAGAATGTTTTAAAATAACCTAATGTGAAAGAAAAAAAAAAACACTTTCCTCGACAGTAAAATAGTGATTATCTCTCTCTCTCTTTATATATATATATATATATATATATATATATATATATATATATATATATATATATATATATATATATATATATACAAAATGTAAGTAGAAAAAACACAATTAAGAACATGAACTGTCACCCCTGAGCTAAACAATGAAAATGTAATGTTTTAAATAAATTGCGACACTGGTTTTACTGTTAGCTAAAGATAATTTGACTATCACACATAAAATAGATATATATTTTTTGGTATGTTGCATATTTGCCACAGTAGGCATTAAGGGGTTAAGGCTGAATGTGTATAGTGAGCAGTGGGAGTAATTCTATCTTGTCTCTGGGCAACAAATGCACAAACCTCCATAGTTGGACCCACTTAACCTTGATGAGCCCCCCTTCCATGGAGCTGGTCAATACTCAGCAGCGTTCTGCTGGGGAGCTCCTGCCTCTGCAGCGCTGTCATTACTGTAGCTAAATGTTAAAACAACAGCGCATATGGCTTGCTCGCAATTCACTGATTATTAAAATAAATAAAAGCAAATGTGGATGATGCATCCCAACAACACTAGTGAGTGTCATTCATCTTCCTGCTTGTGTTTCTTTATTTCCACAGTGTAATAATGATTCAAGGCTGTGCCGCGCATGAATCACCACCTAATAAACACTCTGCCATTTCACCAACTGCCATTTATACCCTGATTATTATCCCATAAATCTACAATGGGTTTTGGACTGTGAAAGCACAAGACAGTTTAGATGATATTTATTTCACCTTGTTCACATGGACCTGGAAATGTAACGAAACAAACATGATCTGTACTGCAGTACAAGTACAGCTACTGGTGTGGAAAAATACTCTGGTAAAAGTAGAAGTACAAATGTTTCAACAAACATAGAAATTTACTTTATTAATATAATTAAACATCAACTATTTCCCATATACAGTATTTTCCATAAAGCACAGTTAAAAGATGTTCAGCACAGTGCACTTTATATATGGTTTAGTTGTGGTTGTGCTTAGTTACTTGGAATTTTGACTTTTTATCTGAAAATTTTGACTTAGTACAGAAAATACAATATATAGAAAACTGTTGCTGGACACACTTTGCAAGAGATAATGTACTGCCCACACGTCACTATCAGAAAAATATTTCCTGTCGGGGTCAAACAACACCCTGACGCCTTGGCCTTCAGCGTCCAGTTAACCACACTGGTTTTAATGTTAGCTAACATTAACTGTGTGTTATCCAGTTAACCACTCTGGTTTTACTGTTAGCTAACATTAACTGTGTGTTATCCAGTTAATCACTCTGGTTTTACTGTTAGCTAACATTAACTGTGTGGACACTAGAGACAGGAGGACAACAGCCTTTATTCATTCTTGTTTTGTGAGTGGACCACAAAATGTTAATGCGTGTTTGTTTAAAGCTGTCATTCCGTGGTTATTTCATTAATATTGTTGTCTTCTTCGTTGTTATTGAATACATTGTGTGTTGGTTCTATTTACAAAACTGTCCAGATTGTTTTGTTTCCAGCTGTTTTTTTCACAGTAGAAAAATTACTTGAGGTCCAACAGCGGAGTTTACTGGAACTTCCTCATACATGTTGTGGTCACGAGGCATCTCTGATTGGTTCAGAATGCATGAAGGAACACTCCCCCCTTTCTGTATATGTGTTTACCTTTACCAGAGTAGCATCCAGCTAGGTTTCGTGCCATTGCTTGTTCTGAAAACGTGCAGTAAAAAACAGTCTTTATTTCCACAGAGACACATGAACCAGTTTGATCCAACAGTTTTTTACAGTTTGTGCAGCAGCTACTGTGGCGCCGTCTGCTCTTGTAGCTAATGCTAATGCTTCTTCAGATTCACTGCAATAGGGGATGGGTTTAACCCCATGTGGGTGACGCTAAAGTCCATCTGACGTCAGATGGACCGTCTTTTTCTGGGTCCCTGGTTCCTGTTGTTGTTTAGTGTGAATGCAGCCAGTGGAGGTGATGAACCACTGTTAAAGGAGCATGTGTTGGTAAGTCTGGGTGAGCTATCACCATGGTAACGCTGGGTGAGCCGTCACCATGGTAACGCTGGGTGAGCCGTCACCATGGTAACGCTGGGTGAGCCGTTACCATGGTAACGCTGGGTGAGCCGTCACCATGGTAACGCTGGGTGAGCCGTTACCATGGTAATGCTGGGTGAGCCGTCACCCAGTATATATATATATATATATATATATATATATATATATATATATATATATATATATATATATATATATATATATATATATATATATATATATATATATATATATATATATATATATATATATATATACAAAATGTAAGTAGAAAAAACACAATTAAGAACACGAACTGTTGAGAATATTTGGGTCATCTTTGTTCATTTTACTGAATATTTTGGTCATTTTATTCTTTATTTTGTTCATTTTACTGAATATTTTTCATTTTTAATGACTTTGTCACCCCTGAGCTAAACAATGAAAATGTAATTTTTTAAATAAATTGCAACACTGGTTTTACTGTTAGCTAAAGTGTAGTGATAATTTGACTATCACACATAAAACAGATATATATATAACCACACTGGTTTTACTGTTAGCTAACATTAACTGTGTGGACACTAGAGACAGGAGGACAACAGCCTTTATTCATTCTTGTTTTGTGACGCTGGGTGAGCCATCACCATGGTAACGCTGGGTGAGCCGTCACCATGGTAACGCTGGGTGAGCCATCACCATGGTAACGCTGGGTGAGCCATCACCATGGTAACGCTGGGTGAGCCATCAGATTCCAAAAGGACAAAAGTAGAAAAGTGGTTTTCAGCAGAATGACACCTTTAACATATCTGACCAACCGTTTCATTTCATTAAACCAGTTACTCATTTATTGATAAATTAATCGACACTCACTAATGATATTCAGTATTCAACAGCTGGTTTGTTTTTACAGCTAGGTAACCAGCAGCCTCTTCTGCGCAGCTGCTGCTCACGGTATAAGTAAGAAAATAATTAAAAACCACTTACCTTATTAATTCCAGTCATCTTCTCTTCTCTTTCTCAGTGTGTCAATGTCAGTTCCTCCTCGTCATTGGTATTGGTTTGGTTTAAACAGCAGCGTACGCAACACTGTGCCATTTTTACATGTAGATCAATAGGGTCAAATTCAACCCGGCTGAGGCTTGGACCCGGATATAGAATGATGACATAGTCACTTACAGGCCGGATACCCAGGGCCGCTGGAGATGCTCAATGTTGATTGGCTCCCGACAAAGAGGGTGGACTTGCTGATGTGTCTGGAGTTTGTAAAGCTGTAGATAGCCTGCCTGGCCAGACTAGTTGCAGCAATACCGTTTAGTGTTGCCTCAAACTAGGATGGGCGGGTCCAGGCTATGTCAGGTCTGCTTTTACTGACACTCAGCCTGACACCCCCACACATGTGCACATGAAATCCCAGACTGATACCCCCACATTCTGACAAGAATGAAGCTACTCCCTCACTCCAAACTACCCTGGCCCCACCACACTCTGAACCCCTGACCCCAAACACCCTCCACCTGTGAGCGGTCTGACCAATGGACGTCTTTTTACCTCTGCCAACGAGGTATTAAATTCTAGTCTGTTTGTCTGTCTGTTTGTCTGTCTGTTTTTCTGTCTGTCAGCAGGATTACACAAAAAGTTCTGAAGGGATTTTGATGAAACTTTCAGGGATGATAGATAATGGGTCAAGGAAGAACCCATTAGACTTTGAGCAATGAAGGTCAAAGGTCAAGGTCACACTAAAGGTCAACAGCTAAAACAGATAATAACACACACACAATATCTCAGGATTCAGACACAATAGAATCTGGTGGGTTTTTTTATTCACATGGTCTGACCATCATAGTCAACACCTATGGTTCCATCACGTCACATGTGAATGAAAAATCAAGCTGCTGTCTGTGACGGCCTTGTTTCCCCTTGGTCCTAAAGCCCTCCACTTATGAACTAACCCCACACATACCTGTCGTACACGTCCCATCGTACCCTGCCCTCACACCGCCGTACCCTCACACCACTGTACCCTGCCCTCACACCGCCGTACCCTCACACCACTGTACCCTGCCCTCACACCGCCGTACCCTGCCCTCACACCGCTGTACCCTGCCCTCACACCGCTGTACCCTGCGCTCACACCGCTGTACCCTGCCCTCACACTGCTGTACCCTGCCCTCACACCGCTGTACCCTGCCCTCACACCGCTGTACCCTCACACCGCTGTACCCTTCCCTCACACCGCTGTACCCTTCCCTCACACCGCTGTACCCTTCCCTCACACCGCTGTACCCTTCCCTCACACCGCTGTACCCTGCCCTCACACTGCACATGTATTGTAATATATTGACAATATATTTTTGTGTACATTATATACATATATTTTTTATGTTCAATTTCTGGCAGTAATATATTGATAGTCAGTATATATTACATTAGGGTTTAAAATAATCATTCATTTAATTTTCTTTCCACTATGTTGGAGATAAATATTAAAAGGTTCCATTTAAGATGTGAAATCATAAATACTTTTTTTTTTTTTTTTAATCCGGATGCATTGCAGATTATTTTCATTTCAGATTTCCAACTGAACAGTTTAGTGTCATAATATAATTAAAGATTATTAATATCCAAGCAAAGGAAATCTACAAACAAAACATTTGTCCAGTTCTGTAAAAACTAACACTGAAAATAAGTGAAAAAAATTCAAAACCTGCTGTTGCTTCACTTTTCCTGCATCTGTTTTCATTTAATCCCATTTCATCATCTACACTGAATGTGCTCTAATAATATACATTTCAAACATGAGGTTCACATCACATGTCAGGATCTGTCAACTGACGCTTGGTAACGTTAGCATTAATAACTAAACTTGGACTTTTCTCTGCTTTCTTATCATCGCTGTCAGACCCAAATGAGAAAAACGATATTTTTATCTGGAACTGAAACTTAGAACGGATTCTGTTGCACAACATTCCAGCCCTGAAAAAGTCAAATTAAGTTTGACTGAACATTCACCGATCACCTATAATCTATAAAATCCAAAAACATCTACTGTTAAACATGTTACACACTGTATAAAACTACAATAAAAAATATATTTGAATCTTGGTGTGTTGTTGGAGGACGTACAGGCCAGGCAGAAGCCCCGCCCACCAGGGCCTCCTACATCTATGTGTGTGTGTGTGTGTGTGTGTGTGTGTGTATTTCTGTCTTTATGGGGACATTGATATGTTTACACAGTCACACCGGGGGACCTCTGACACTATGGGGACCAAAATTCAGGTCTCCATGAAGGTTAAATATAAATAAAGGTCCCCACAAGTAAAGTATACATATTTGTGGCCGTTTTTTTTTTTTTTTTCCAGAAGTCCTCATAAAGCATGAGGTTAGTTAGTTTATTTTCAGGTAAAAAATTACAGCACCATAGTTTAATTCTGTGCATTCAGTTAATAAATGTCCATATATATATATATATATATATATATATGTGTGTGTGTGTGTGTGTGTGTGTGTGTGTGTGTGTGTGTGTGTGTGACAGCTAGCTTATTATCGTATTATTTTCTACAACACACCGGTGCTAAACAGTGTTAACTCATGCACAGGGAAGGAGTGGAACAAAATATAAGACTGCTTCTTACAAGAACACTCTGGTATGTTACAATAACTTTTGGTCATTGCTGTCATCTTTGCCATTTAACTTTTGCCAGTACGGAAGTAGAGTTACGTTCTGCTTACGTATTTCCGGTGCGAAATGTGGAAGTTGTAAAAAAGATCCTTAAAGAGAAAAAGAAGGCGAGATGGCGATCTTGGCACCGTTACTGTCATATCCTGTGTCTTGTGTTCTGTGTTTTGTGTCTGCCTGTCACCTTTTACCCTGTTCTGTCTGCCTGTTTAATTATTAGATGCAACTCACCTGATGAGGGCAGCTGAACTCATCAGGTGAGGAGTATTTAGTCTGCTCTCAGACCCCTGTTCAGTGCCAGATTATCATGACCAGTGCTCTGATTCTCCAGCAATCCTGTTTACCCTGTGTTCCGTGTACCAGTCCCGTTTCTGTCCGACCTCCGATTTCTGCCTGTTGTCCCTGTCTGTTTGTGAACCTGATCCGGAACCAGTTAAGTCTCTTGCCGCCTGCCCTGATCCTGGAATTGACGCTGACTCTGATACCTGCCGCCTGCCCCGACCTTGGACCGAACCCCGACTACGAGTACCGCCGCCAGCCCCGACCTTGGACCGGATTCGGATCGAGACCAGTTTCCCCTTCGAAGCTGTGGAGAACATCTTTGGCCGACTGGGATAAGTACAGTCCTGTGCTTAAAGACTTTGAAGGGGCCTTGTCCTCTATCCTCTGTTCTATCACTTTATTCTGTGTTATAATAAAGTGTTGTTTGGACTTTTACGCACGCCTCCTGTTTTGCGCTTGGGTTCCCCGAAGCCTGTTACAGAATAATCTGGCCAAAATGAACCCAGCAGAACTTGAGGCGTTGTTAGATGCTGTACGTGGTCAGGGTAAAGTGACCACTCAGCACAGTGAGGCTCTGAATGTTCTGGGTACAGGTATGAAGGAGCTTGGAGCAGCCTTAGCGGAGGTTCGGACCCAGCTCCATTCCCTGGATTCACGACTCACTCCGCCGACACCAGCAGCAGGGATCACCACCGCGCCGACCATGGTCACCGTCACCGGCCCCTCTCCTGAGACAACCCCGGCGGCCGGCAGGTTATCCCGGGAACCCTACATGCCCACCCCGGACAGGTATCACGGTGATCTTGGGTTATGCGGTCAGTTCCTTCACCAATGCTCTCTGGTGT
This sequence comes from Siphamia tubifer, assembly GCA_020466265.1. Lineage (NCBI taxonomy): Eukaryota > Metazoa > Chordata > Actinopteri > Kurtiformes > Apogonidae > Siphamia > Siphamia tubifer. The sequence continues at coordinate 5,250,720 of CM035805.1, forward strand.
TTAGTCAACAGCCGCTCAGTTATGCTTCAAGTGAGTCTAAGTCAGCATTTGTGATGAGTTTACTCTCCGGTCAGGCAGCGGCATGGGCTTTGGCGGTTTCAACTCAGCGTCCTGAACTACGTACTGATTATGATCGATTGATAAGTGAAATGTTACTAGTGTTCGATCATCCGGTCAGAGGCCGAGAGGCAGAGACCAGGTTGTTGTCTTTAAGACAGGGGGACGTTCCAGTCGCGCAGTACGCCATCACTTTCCGCATCGCAGCAGCGGATTCTGGATGGGAGGATAAGGCGTTACGAGCGCTGTTTCGCAGAAGCCTGAATTCGGAGATAAAGGATGAGTTAGCTCTGCGAGACGACCCCGCCTCCCTGGAGGGATTGATCCACCTGACCATCATGCTGGACAATCGGTTGAGGGAACGAAGGAGAGAGAGGGGAGAAGCCAGCTATTCCTCCAGGACATCATCCGCTCCAGCTCTTCGGGCGCAGGTAACAGGGGCGGAGTCTAGACAGATGGGACGGACCAAGTCACCTCAGCAAGAACAGGAACGACGTCGCAGAGAGAATCTGTGTCTTTATTGTGGGGGTGCTGGACACTATATTCAAAGTTGTCCGTTAAAAGATCAGGCTCAGCATTAAAGGGGGGCATTTTGCTGAGCCGATCCTCTTCCGCTGCCCCCACTTCCCGACCTGTGTTTCATGTTCAACTCCGACCCAAAGGAGAATCCATCACCCTGTCCGCATTTATTGATTCTGGAGCCGACAGTAATCTCATGGATAAGAAACTGGTTACTCAGCTTGGGTTATCTGTCAGTGCTCTCAAGGAACCTGTAGTGGCACATGCTTTAGATGGCCACTTATTGGCAAAAATCACTCATCAGACTGAGTCTGTGCCAATGATCACGGCCGGAAATCATTTGGAGACTATTTCGTTTTTTGTTCTGAACTCACCTGATCTTCCTGTGATTTTAGGATATCCATGGCTTCGTCGTCATAACCCGCATGTGGATTGGCAGACCGGATCAGTGTTAAGTTGGGGTAAGGGCTGTCAATCCATTTGTCTCCAACAGAGGGAGCTCGTGTCAAGAGCTGCACCTTCAGCATCACCACAGGATCTGAACATGGTTCCCGCCGTTTATCTGGATTACCGGGAGGTGTTCTCCAAGGTGAGGGCGACATCGTTACCTCCTCACCGGGACTACGACTGCAATATAGATCTCCTACCAGGTACCTCCCCTCCTAAGGGTAGATTATACTCCCTGTCCGCTCCAGAACGTAAAGCTATGGACACATACATTAATGATGCTCTAGCTGCAGGAATCATCAGACCCTCATCCTCTCCGGCGGGAGCCGGTTTCTTCTTCGTAGAGAAGAAGGACAAGACCCTTCGACCCTGCATCGACTACAGGGGGCTGAATGATATCACGGTCAAGAACAGGTATCCGTTGCCACTCATCTCCTCTGCCTTCGAACTACTTCAAGGCGCCACTATTTTTTCTAAACTGGATCTGCGCAATGCCTACCATCTGGTACGTATACGGGAGGGAGATGAGTGGAAGACCGCATTCAACACACCCTCAGGACACTATGAGTATTTAGTCATGCCTTTTGGGTTAACCAACGCTCCCGCAGTTTTTCAAAACCTCATAAACGAGGTTCTAAGAGATCTGTTAAATCAGTTTGTGTTCGTCTACCTGGATGACATTCTGATATTTTCCCGCTCTGAACAGGAACACGTTCATCATGTCCAGCAGGTTCTCCAGAGGCTTCTAGAGAACTCCCTGTATGTTAAGGCAGAAAAATGCGAGTTCCACGTTCCTTCGGTCTCCTTCCTTGGTTACATTGTGGGCCAGAACAAGCTCCAGATGGACTCCTCCAAGGTAGCAGCAGTGACCGATTGGCCTGTTCCCGGAACTCGTAAGCAGCTCCAACGGTTCCTGGGGTTTGCAAACTTCTATCGAAGGTTCATCAGAGGTTATAGTACTATTGCTGCTCCCCTTAGCGCCTTAACCTCCTCTAAAGTTCCTTTTTATTGGAACCAAGATGCTGAACAAGCATTCCTTAAATTAAAGACTCTGTTTAGTTCTGCTCCTATCCTCCAGTTTCCCGATCCAACCAGACAGTTTGTGGTAGAGGTAGACGCTTCCAGTGTGGGAGTAGGGGCGGTCCTGTCCCAGAGAAATGGTTCCGACAATAAAATGCATCCTTGTGCTTTTTTTTCAAAACGTTTATCTCCCGCAGAACGAAACTATGACATTGGGAACCGAGAACTACTGGCTGTCAAGTTGGCACTCGAGGAGTGGAGACACTGGCTGGAAGGCGCGAAGGAACCATTTGTGGTTTGGACGGACCACAAGAACCTGGAATACCTGAAGACCGCCAAACGACTCAACTCCAGGCAAGCACGATGGTCACTATTCTTTAATCGGTTTGATTTTTGCCTCTCCTACCGTCCAGGTTCCCGAAACATAAAGCCTGACGCCTTATCCAGACAGTTCCACTTCACTGACGAGGAGGAAGGAGATCCGGAACCCATCCTTCCCCAAGCTTCGAGGGTCGCGGTCATAAGATGGGAACTGGAGGAAAGAATTAAGACGGCGGTGGAGAATGAACCCGGACCCAGTAACTGCCCGGTCACTCACCTGTTCGTACCCTTCTCATTCAGAAGGGAACTTTTGCAGTGGCTCCATGGTTCAAATCTGACCTGTCATCCTGGGGTGAACCGTACTATTGAGGTGGTCAAGAGGAGGTTTTGGTGGCCCTCCCTAAAGGAGGACGTCACCGCATATGTTAATGCCTGCCCAGTCTGTTCACAGAATAAGAGCAGCCGGAATGTGCCGGCCGGGCATCTCCGGTCCCTACCTGTGCCCCATCGTCCCTGGTCTCACATATCCCTGGACTTCGTCACTGGACTGCCTCCTTCTGAGGGCAACACGGTGATCCTGACTATCGTCGACAGGTTCAGTAAAATGGCTCACTTTGTTCCCTTGCCCAAGCTTCCTTCTGCCAAGGAAACAGCACTTCTAGTGTTAACTCATGTGTTCAGGATACATGGTCTCCCTTCTGATATTGTGTCCGATAGGGGTCCACAATTCACTTCCTCCTTCTGGAGGGAGTTTTGCCAATTAATTGGGGCATCTGTGAGTCTTTCCTCAGGTTTTCACCCTCAGACCAATGGGCAGTCCGAGAGAGCCAACCAAGAACTAGAATCACTACTCCGATGTATGACTTCGAGGGATCCGGGACAGTGGTCCAAACAGTTGGTATGGGTCGAGTACGCGCACAACACCCTCGTCAATTCTTCCACCGGTATGACTCCGTTTGAGGCTGGTAACGGATACTTGCCTCCTCTGTTCCCCGACACCGAGATCCGTTCAAGTACCCCCTCTGTAGAGTCTTTCTTAAAGAGGTGTAAAAGGGTCTGGAAAAACGCCCGTGCCGCGTTGCTGCAGTCTATTAAGAGACAGGCTTGTTATGCCAATAAGAAGAGGTCACCAGGACCTACTTATAAGGTGGGCCAAAGAGTTTGGCTGTCCACCAAGGATCTCCCTTTGAGGGTCGAGTCTAGAAAACTGTCCCCTAGATTTATTGGACCCTTCACTATTGAAAAGATAATCAACCCTGTAGCTGTCAAACTATCCCTTCCGCGCTCCATGAAGATCCACCCCTCCTTCCATATTTCAAAGTTAAAACCGGTTTCAGAAAGTCCACTTATGGGTCCCTCTCAGTCTCCACCTCTCCCTAGGATGATCGACGGTGCTCCAGCCTACACGGTCCGGAGGTTACTTCGTTCCAGGCGGTGGGGGAGAGGCCTGCAATATCTGGTAGACTGGGAGGGTTACGGTCCCGAGGAAAGGACGTGGGTACCAGCCCGGCAAATATTGGATAAAAGATTAATCACCCAGTTTCACGCTTCCCACCCAGGTCAACCCTCCAACACCAGACGCCGGAAATTTCCCTCTCTCGACATCCCTGACCCTCCTTCAAGGGAGGAGGAGGAGGCTGAAGAACCTATGGATGAAGTCGAGGAGGGGATGCTAGAACATCTCCCTGGGGATGAATCGGAACCGGAGGAAATGACCTGGGAAAGCTACGAGGAGGATAATGTCGAGATGAACTCTGACGTCTCCGAGGAATTCTGACCCTCCTCCGGAGCCCCCACCACCCTCCCTGGTCTTGTTTTTGTGTTTTGTTTGTGGTTTTTGTGTTGAACGTCGGGAGACGTTCCTTGGGGGGGGGGTTCTGTCATATCCTGTGTCTTGTGTTCTGTGTTTTGTGTCTGCCTGTCACCTTTTACCCTGTTCTGTCTGCCTGTTTAATTATTAGATGCAACTCACCTGATGAGGGCAGCTGAACTCATCAGGTGAGGAGTATTTAGTCTGCTCTCAGACCCCTGTTCAGTGCCAGATTATCATGACCAGTGCTCTGATTCTCCAGCAATCCTGTTTACCCTGTGTTCCGTGTACCAGTCCCGTTTCTGTCCGACCTCCGATTTCTGCCTGTTGTCCCTGTCTGTTTGTGAACCTGATCCGGAACCAGTTAAGTCTCTTGCCGCCTGCCCTGATCCTGGAATTGACGCTGACTCTGATACCTGCCGCCTGCCCCGACCTTGGACCGAACTACGAGTACCGCCGCCAGCCCCGACCTTGGACCGGATTCGGATCGAGACCAGTTTCCCCTTCGAAGCTGTGGAGAACATCTTTGGCCGACTGGGATAAGTACAGTCCTGTGCTTAAAGACTTTGAAGGGGCCTTGTCCTCTATCCTCTGTTCTATCACTTTATTCTGTGTTATAATAAAGTGTTGTTTGGACTTTTACGCACGCCTCCTGTTTTGCGCTTGGGTTCCCCGAAGCCTGTTACAGTTACTTAGCAACAACGCAGAGGTACATTCTCAATCGCCATAACATCACTGTTGCGTTCAACAGCGTGGGATATTTGAAAACTTACAGAAAATGAGTTGTTCCTGAATAAATATAATTAAACAATCAAACAAACAATTATACCATGTGCTTTCTAACAGACATTAAAATAACCTGGTAAATGTGCTTCATTAACTGAATTTCGGTGACGGTGACGTACAATGTCGGAAGTATCCTACGGTATGGAGAGTGGAACCTCTGGAAACACACAAACAAAAAAAAGTAAGGTTTGGGACACATTCACTGAGATTTGTAAAGATGATGAGCGGCTCCCAGTGTTTTCTTTTCAGTGGAAACTGGGTTCAAATGTCTCTTTGGGTGTTACAGGTTGTCCACGCCTGGTTTAGATGCTGCGTGCAACAAATGCAATTGGATGTTTACATGTAAATAAATGCAGGTATGTCACTTGATGTTCATAAAGACCATTGACTACTCTTTAAAAATGCGGGTCCAGAAGCGGGTCGGGTCTGTCCTTTACAAATATGTGACCCACCACCACGAAACCAGGCATAAGTCGCGCTGAGCCGTTCAGAGCTACAGCCAAATTTAGGCTGGGAGGTGATTTGTTATTAGTGTTTACACCTTATCAAAAAACGGTACCTTAACACCTCTATGTTCAGTTCCTGTGGTCATTACATTGAAATTCAATCAATAAAGGTGTTTATTGAGTCAATTATTTAAGCGGCGACAAAAGTTCAGGTATTGCTGAGCAAAGACAAAGACGACTTCCACCTCTTTTCGCCGAACAAAACGATCTCCATTCCGTGGGTAAACACCCAAGTGTTTGGTACGAGGTAAAAGCTTATATTGAATGTTCTGTCCAATGGTGTAAGCCAAATGATTATAATACGTCACACTTCTGTCCTATTATTATAATATATAAAACTTCTGTGACATGTCCATCAGAGTGTCCTTTAACATCTGTCAACAATTTGTGTCAATCGGATACAAATTATTATGCGTTGCTAAGGACTTCCTACCCCAAAACAGTCCAAAACTTTAACGGACAATATCTAAAAATATGCAAATTGCAAAATATGTCCAAATGTGGATATTAAAATGACCATAACTTTGGTTCTACTTGTGATAGAAACATCATTTTTCACCATCTTAAACCTTAGTTTCCACTCTACCAAGATACACACATAACTCTGTTTGGATTTACACACACTTATGCCTGGTTTACTGGTGGTGGGTCACATATATTAGTTGTGGTCCAAGTGGCGGATGGGCTAGTTAAAAAAGCGGTCGGTTATGGGTTGTTTATAGATTGACCCGCACATCACTGATATACAGTATGTGTATATATATATATATATATATATATATATATATATACACACATACTGTATATCCATCTTTAAATACATATAATATAATATAATATAAGAAATACAAATAATACACAGACGTCCTCAAATACTTCTGCCATTTTTCGTACTCCTTCATTAACTTTCCTTTCAATGTTTTTTTTTTTAAACTCAACACAGATCTACACTGTTTCAACTCATCACTCAGTCCGTCCTATAATATAACTCCCAAATGAAACACATCTGTATTTAACATTGAACATTTCTTCTTTCAAACACACCCAGACCTCTGAAATTATCATTTTTTTTCCTCTGTTAAAAAAATTGTTGAATACCGTTCTGAAGACTTTTGTTCTTTACTCGAAACAGTATTTATAATGTTTTTAAACGTACAATATCTGAAAATGTCAAAGTCCAAGATGCTATAAATAGTTTAATAGTAGCTTCACAGTACGAGGCTGTATTTATTTATTCTAATTAATTATTCTACCTGTTTTGGGGAGTTTAATAATAGTCTCTGTTTATGTTCAGTTTGTATTTCCCCAAAGTTCAACACATTAGAAGTGACAAATACAAACAATGCAAACATTTCTGCATTGTTTCAGCTAAAACAAAAAGGTATTTATTTTTGCCTCTGCTTTTGTGTGAAGGTGTGAATGAACTGTATCTTTGGTGTCTCAGTAAGGGTGGACCCCATGTGCCTTACATTTGGTTTCCCAGATACTCGGATCAAGGACAATAATCACAAGAGACCAAGAATACTGTCCCAACAAAATGTTCATGGTATGTTTTGTGATAAATGTCCAAAATGTAATAACTTTTAAATTTTTTGCCGCATTATGAAATAAGTTTTTCCATTTTTCAGCAGCAGGTGCTTTGGTGGTGTAGCATTAAAACTCAAGGATCTGTTTGGGAAACATTCCAGGTGGTTTATGTCTTGGCTGGTAATTAGACATATTAGACATTAGGACAATTTGAAATTACAAACATATTTTGGAAATAGAAATGCGGCCGAATGTATTACAAAATGCGTTGGGGCAGTTTATTACATAATGAAATGAAAAAGTTATTACATTTTGGAGGTTAATTACAACATTATCATGGACAGTATCCTTAGTGAATAGATCACATACATGCTTCATTCTAAAGTTGATATTTTCTATAAGGTCTGGGAGCCTTATTTGCAACATATCAGGTCGTGGACTGTCCCACCAGAAACAACAGGACAATTGTCTTATAATAATGGATTAGATTTCTATAGCGCTTTTCAAGGCACCCAAAGCACTTTACATTATTGATCCATTATTCATTCACTCTCACATGTTTCCTCTGGTGGTGGTAAACTACATATGTAGTCACAGTTGCCCTGGGGCAGACTGACAGAAGCGTGGCTGCCATTTCGCACCTACAGCCCCTCTGACCACCACCGAACATTCATACGCATTCATACACCAGTGTGAGTAACACTGGAGGCAAGGAGGGTAAAGTGTCTTGCCCAAGGACACAACGGACTGACTAGGACAAAGCGGGAATCGAACTGCCAACCCTTTGGTCAATGGACGGCCCGCTCTCCCAACTGAGCCATGGCCGTCTTGCTGTGCATCAACATGCAGCATGCATACAGACCCCCCCCCTGCAGGCTTTTGTTCTGACCAAGCAGCATCACACTAGACCCGAATCATTTAATCAACTGATCTCCATCTTCAGAGAGTTGATTGGTCAAACTGTGAAGTCTTGGTTGGTTGGAACAAAAACGTGCATCCACACCGGCCCTTTGTGGAATTGTTTGGAGACCCCTGATCTAAGCCTGTCTGGAAGTTAGCATCAAAATGCTAGGCACTTTATTTAAAAACTGAAACACCATTCCTTAATAAATATATTCGTGCCATACACCGTTAGAAAACCGTTACAGCCGTTAGCTCAGTTAGCCTCTCTGCTAACATGTTTTCTTCTAAACCACATACTTTATTCACAGTGTTGATGAGCACTTCCAAACACTCAACATACTGTGTAGATGAAAAACAATGGAACCGGTAACTTCTCCAGTCGTCAAGATTTTTTTTCTACGTTGTTTTTGTATTGTTGTTTACACTTTGTATATTTTAGGAAAGTTATTTTCACTTTGAAAATAATCATTATGCAGTGTCCACTGTGCTTACTTGTCCATAACTTTAATTGTCTAAATATTAATTTTGTGTTATACAGGTGGTTTAAAAACACCAACACACTTTTTATTTTTGCAAAGGTCAAAGGTCATACAATGCACAATAATTGATATATTGCTGATTGCACAATACTGAATCTCAAAGTGAAAATGGCTCTCCTGAAATAACGAAAGTGACATAAAGACATAGAGACATAAAGACATAGAGACATAAAGATGTAGAGACATAAAGACATAGAGACATAAAGATATAGAGACATAAAGATATAGAGACATACGGACATAGAGACAAAAAGACATAGAGACATAAAGATGTAGAGACATAAAGATGTAGAGACATAAAGACGTAGAGACATAAAGACATCGAGGCATAAAGACATAAAGACATAGACAGTTCTTTGATCCATTTTTCTTCAGTTTTTCCATTTCTCTCCATGACAGACCCATCAGTCTTTTTGCTCGTAATATTCCCAAGAATGTTCTCATGATGATTTATGTGAATTCCTTCAGGGTATAATCCTAATATAAAAAATATTGGGGTTCCAGCTTTAATTTCTTTGATAATATCTGCTGTAAAATACCTCTTACTTCTCCACAGAATTCCTTAATTTTTGGACATTGATACGAGCTCAAGAACAAAGTGGACCCACATGCACGGTTCTGACACATGAGTAAATATTTAACAGGTTTATTGAAAATATAGAACAAGTATTCAGAGAACGCCTAACTCGCCCACTCACCCACTGAGTCCAATATGTGACCCTCCAGCATAAAAACAGTCACTTGGGTCAGATTTCATAAATTAACATTTTATATTTATCTTAAAGTTTATTAAAAATGTTTGTGTGACACTAATTCAACCAATCAGAGGCTTTTTTTCAACATCGCCATAGCAACAAGGACTTTAGTTTAGTGTAGAAGGCTTTGTTCTGAGGCCTCCCATTGGTTCAAATCTATAATTCTGTAGATTTCTATTTAAGGGTTGTCTAGAGGGAATCCCCATCTTTCCAACGGTACCAAACATGACGGGGAAATACCTAACGCCAGCGCCAAGGAAAGTCGTGTTTGGAGTCGATTTGTCTTAGTTTTAGACTTAATTACTGTCATTACTGTACCTCTGTGTTATTGTGTTGTACATTTGGATGATATAAAAAGTCTGTAATTCACCCACATTCCAGACATAATGAGCGAATATGTTGTAAGTTCACAAGTTTGTCTCAATACATTAACAAGATAGTATGAAAGCAAAGTAAAGAGGGAAAATGTCATTGATATGGATGCAGTCTGTACATTTGCTCCACACCTTCAAAATAAGAGCGTGGTCAGTGCAGATGAAAACAGTCTCCAGAATGGGTAGTTCTTAGCGGAGGATTTCCCTCTGGCACACGGCCGACTGAATCTTTAGAGACAACTGAGTTCTTTCTCTCTCTCTCTCTCTCTCTCTCTCTCTCTTGTGTCTGTATTTGTCATTTCTTAAACCTATCCTGCATACTAAGTCTGTCCATGGCTAGTCCCCTGGTGTCCCCTTTCCCCACTCCCCCCCTCTGGGGGAAGTGGCAGCTCTCTCAGCAGTGTCCACATGGAGAGCCATGGGCAATAGGATCTGCAGTGACTTGCTTATGTCCTGTGGTGACCTGTGACCCCAGACCTCCTCCCTCACCTGTCTGATGGATGGACTTGCCCCCCCCCCTTCATCTACAAAGTACGTTCATCTATACATAGCTTTGCGGTGACGTCACTTCCTCCAGTAAAAGGGGAAACAACAGTGTAGGAACCACTGCGTGTACTGCACTGCACCGTCTGGCACGCTTAAAACTTGGTGTAAAATTCCCAAATCTTGTGCAGCCTTTGGGTGCAATAGCCATGCTTGGATGGAAGAGAAACTGTCTTTTACCGTGTACTGACAGAAAATGGTGAAGAACGTGCAGCATGGCTTCAGGCGCTGAGAAGAATGTCTCCAGATGATGGCAAGACCTGGAGTCTGAAATCAAAGTGGAAGTAAAACTAAAATAGTGGAATGTTCTGGAGGCTGGGTGAGTGAGGGGCAGAGAAGTATTTAAATACATGTATGTAACCTACCTCAAACAAAACATATGCTTTCAGGCTCTTATACGTTTGCATTTTTTCTCGTGTATATATGCCCGGACTTTTGACAAGATAGTCGTAGATGTCTGGCCACTCGATATTAGGCCACATCGTGGGATCATTTTGCCAAGAACCTGCCAGAAATTTATGCGGATGGCTCTCCAGTTGATCCCTGCATGTTTCTGTTCACACTGGTCATTTGCGGAGGGAAGAAGTTTATCAAAATATTCATACGACATCATAACAGAGCTATCTGTCTACTGTTCAATGCTGTAGTTACCCCTTTTAAGATGGTGGCACGTGTTACTAGGCGATGTGGTGACATCGTGCAAAGCTATGTATAGTCTGTCCGTCCAAGGGAGTGGATCTGTCCTTCAGTGTGGTTTTTCTTGCAGAGAAGGAGGATCTAAGGACAGGGGATGCTTGGGACTTTAAAAAAAAAAAAAATCTATTTCTGTAGTTGATTGTGTTTTTATAAAGTCCTGTGAGACGACTTTGTTGTGATTTGGGGCTTTATAAATAAAATTTAATTGAAAAATTGTGAACTTCTGATAGTTATAAATTCTGAATATAAATATAAATATGACCTGTCTATCTTTCTTTTGCCACATGCTGCCACACAATTTCGGCCACTTCGTCCATTATTCACTCCAGAAAAAGAAAAGAGGTGCACAATTTAAATCACAAACACAGACATTCATTCACACAGGATTTGAATTATCACTGGACGTCTGTTTTTTCCCCCAAACACAGTAGGCAATTTGCGGTGGAATTATTACTGAGCAATTCAAGGACATGGTGCATTCGCACGGGACTAATGTCCTATTTGAATGGGATCAGTATTAACTATGGACCACTGATAATTCTGAATAATTACGGAGAATGTCTGAGTTCTTAATCCCGTGCGAATGTGCCATGTCTGTGATTTGCTCAGTAATAATTCTGCTTTATGGGGACTTCTATTAAAAAAAAGTATTTATAGGGCCACATCATTTCTATTTTACTTTTGGGGCCCTTTATTTATATTTAACCCTTGTGGGAACCTGAATTTTGGTCCCCATAGTGTCAGAGGTCCCCATGGTGTGACTGTGTAAACATATCAATGTCCCCATAAAGATAGGAATACACACACACACACACACACACACAAGGTGATTACAAAAATCTCTCTCAACCAATGTTGTGTTACATTAAATTTGTTGTGAGTTGTTGTGATGGAGATCGTCTGATGGAATACGATCAGATCAGCAACTAATGGACAAGACAGAACTGTGGTCAGAACACAAACCAGAATCAGAACCAGATAGTGAATTACTAAGTTCGGGGAAAATCCAAAAATCATTACTGGTGTACAGATGGGCTTCAAACCAGGCATCCAGAATCCAAACAGGGTCTGACAGGGGCGAGGTGAACTCGTGGTCAGGCGTGGTTTCCAATTCCGGTAACGAGAGCCAGATATCATGAAACACAACAGACAACAGACAAAAACCATGGGACGGAACAAAGTCAAAAGCCAGACAAACTAAGACATAGACCAAAACACTCATCTGCTGCAACCAGGGCAAAACAAACTCGTGATTTGATCCAGACACATGAGAGACTTAAAGGGACTATCCCGAGTCAAAATAAGTTCAGCAAATTTTTTAGATGATTAGGAGTACGGATATATATATATATATATATATATATATATATATATATATATATCCGTACTCCTAATCATATATCATATAAATATATATATATATATATATATATATATATAGTCGGCATCAAAATCACACCATTTGGATGAATATTGAGAAATTTAGAATTTGCAGTTTTTAGCCAAACTGTGTTAGTGAAACTAATCGATTCTATTTTTAGACCTCTTCTAAGGTTGTAAACAACATCACACTTGTGTGGTGGTAAGTAGAGGGTCCCTAACTAAGAAGTAAGTTTCAGACAAAGAAAGAAAATTGGGAAAAAAGTAAAAACAGAAAAAAAAGAGGGGAAAAATGTAAGGAAAAAAAGAAGGAAAAATTGAAAAAATACATAAAAATGGGGGGAGAGGGGACAATGGGGGAAAAAAGAGGGAAAAATGTAAAAAAAAAAAAAAAAAAGGAGGGGGGGCGGTGAGGGGGTTGGGGGGCGGGGAGGAATTAAACTCAAAACTGAAAAAAAGAAGAAAAAAATTCCAAAAAAGTTGAAAATTTAAGAAAAAAGACAAGGGAGAAAGAAATACAAAAAAAGAGAAATGTGTTTATCATCGACACCAAACTGTATTTTCAGACTAACTCTAATAAAGTTTAAACAACATCACACTTCAGTGGTAGTAAATAGAGGGTCCCTAAAGACAAACCCAAGTGTCCTCAGGTCTTCATGTCCTCAGATAGTGTGTCCACAGTTACTGATCTACACACATGGACCTGTGGACAGAAGACGTCTGAGGACAAAGACTGAAATAGTCGAATGCAGAGTTAGACGCTCTGGAAATTCATGACTTCGTTACATTCTTTTCAGTTCATCCAGGGACGAGTCATTGCTTTCGCACTTCTTCCATCAGTGGCGTCATCCGTTATCGTCCACAATTAACTAACATCGCGTCTCCTCCCTCATTTCTTAACTTAATTTCGAGTCTGGTTGATTCATCAGATAGATCTAAACATTAGGCACAAAACATTTCACTTTGTTTGTCAACATTTTCCTTTGTAAACAGTTTGTTTACAACTTTGTTTATTTTTCCAGTCTGTCAGTAAAATCACGACTCTTCCCTCAGTCCTCAACAGATTTTATGTCCCGTTGATTCACTGGGTTCAGTTTCAATCCAGATCAAAGTAATTGTCCTAAATATTAGTTTCCACCCACACCCTCCTGTGTTTCATTTAACACTTTGAACCACTGTATTTGGGCCCGACCTGGCCCAAATTTGGGCTGGGCCTAAAATGTCAATCATTACGTTCGGCAGGGGTAGATCTATGGGCGGGCCTGGGCCCTGATTGACAGCTGTGCCCAACCAATCACAAGCTCAGAAACAGAATTCTAGACCGATTTTCATTGCCTCATCAAACTGAAATGTTGATCAATATCCTTAATATAGTTATTTATTTGTAAATGTCAATGGAAATAAACTATGTATATTTAATTATTTCTGTTTATTTAAAAAAAAAAATCTGTTTAAATTCCAGAAATGCTATTACGTTGTTGTTACCCCCCCCCACACATGTGTGCAGGGGTCTTGCCCACCCCGACTTCACTCAGGCCGATCTAAAAATAGATCCGCCACTGATGTTCAGGTCGGGCTGGGCTTCTGTCTCACTGACTTTTTTCAAATAAATATATGTTAATAAAAATGTCGACTAAAATGATCCTAAACTAAGGAATATGTAGACGGTGGTCACAACATCACAACACGTCCTGTACTAAACTCTTTCAAAGTGCTCCTTCCTGTCTCTGTCTATTATCCACCCGTCATTGTTCTTCTTTGTCTAGATTCTTAAGGACGTCCTGCTGCTGTGGTTTATGGCCCAACTTTCAACTCGTTAAATTGACCAACAGCCTTACATTTTTCTCGTTAACTCTTAAAAAAATCTGTCAATGATAAAAAAATTGTGGGTTAGTGTAACCTCTGCAGACACAGAAATATAAAAGTTGTTCATGTATATAGTCTGTTTAACTTAGATTTTGTTACAAATCAGAGATGTATAGTAACGAAGTACAACTACTTAAGTACTGTACTTAAGTAGTGAAATGCAGTATCTGTACTTTTTTGGAGTATAATTTTTTTCGCCTACTTCCACTTCTACTGCACTACATTTAAAAAAAACAATTAATACTTTTACTCCCATACATTTTTTACGTGTCGAATTGTTACTCGTTCCTCTTATTAAAATAGTTCAGAACCATACCAAACATTAGCCTAGGATCTAGTCTGTCCCCAGTGGCCGCAAATGGTATTTGCTACGGGGAGACAGACTAGACAGCCTAGGATCTGAAAATCCCAACAGGGTCGGACCAATCAAATCGCGAGGGGCGGGATTGGAGCCCGCCCTGCCTCATGACGACACAAATACGACACGTAATGTTGTAGTCGCAGAGACGTAGCAGCTAGCACACCAAAGAGAAGAAGAAGGCGTAGCTGCTAGCTAGCACACATTGCCGTAACACCAGTTGCTAGCTGCTAGGCAACATGGCTCATCACCAGGAACAACCATTCGAGCTGGCTTTGGCAGCAACGCTAGGTGATTTAAAATTACAGTTTTCCCTGCGAGAGGAGCAGAAAACGGCACTTAAGCTGATTTTGGCAAAAAGGGACGTTGTCGGAGATTTGCCCACCGGGTAAACTTGACAGACAGCGGTTATCCCGCCCACAAATTCGCCTAGACTTTCTAGACTGCCCCCGTAGCAAATGCAGTTTGCGGCCACTGGAGACAGTCTAGATCCTAGGCTAACCAAACATACCAAACATACCAATCATACCAAACTCATATCATATCAATACCACAGTGATAAATGGTTCTGTCACCTGGTTTGATGATGGTGTGTCATCATATCGAGTCAGTATCAAACACTACATAATAAGACTGTTCGCTCTAATCCACCTTTTGACAATATTACATGTGTAGCTGCTACACCGTGTTTACACAAGAAATATTTGGTTTGTCACTTGGTCATATTGTTGGAATACTCTGACCTTTGAAAGTTGTAGTATTTTCATGAATACTTGTAAGTATACTGGTATGTACTTGTACTACTGCTGCCTCAGCTGAAGTTGTACCTTTTATATTAAATATTTAAATGTGTTCAAACTTGTGACTGCTTTCATTTAGTATAGTACTACACAGTACTTTTACATTTTACTTTTACTTTCAGTACTTAAGTAGTATTTTTTTCATTACTTCAACTTGTAATTTTACTTCTACACTTACTTTCAGTATTTGAGTAGAAATTTTTACATACTTCTACTTGCAATACTTAAGTACAATTTTCTTTGGATACTTTAGTACTTTCACTTGAGTATGATGCTTGAAGAATACTTCAACTTTTACTCCACTCCTCTAGTCCAGTACTTTATAAATCTCTGGTCATCATAAATCATCCCTCCTCTTTTCAAATCATGAGAAATAAAATATGAAATTTCGGGTTTGATTCACGCCCCCGCGGGTTTGGGTCGGGCTGGATATTTTAGACCTACTTTTGTTCAGTCAGATGTTACCCCAGAAGAGCTTTGGGGGCTTCGTACACCACTCACACAGTTTTTGTTAATAAAATCACTTTGAAATGTTACATTGCGGTAAATGGAGAATACATTTGAAAGTGATCAAGAATCCAGGATCTCTACCGGATCACCACCAAAGTTTGTTCCTCGTGACACTCCCAACACATCCTGAAAATGTCATCAAAATCTGTTCACAACCTTTTGCGTAACCCTGCTGACAGACAGACAGACAGACAGACAGACAGACAGACAGACAGACAGACAGACAGACACACAGGCAAACAGACAGACAGACAGACTGGAATGGAATACCTCCTTGGCTGAGGTAATTAATAATTAATTGTATTTATAATACAGTTTTAATCTCAAAGTGCTACATAGAAAGATGTTAAGAAATAAAATAAAAATGTATCAGATAAAATACTATATCAAGGCAAATTTATTTGTATATCACATTTCATGTACAGGACAATTCAATTCAAATTAAAATGGTAAAGATGCATTAAAAGACAATTAAAATCAAGACATAAAAACATTTTAAAGCAAATAATAATCTAAGTAAAAGCTCCAGTGAACAATGTTTTCAGGCCTGATTTAAATGAACTGACAGTTGTTGTCAGACCTCAGGTATTAACACTAGTTAACACTAGTTAACACTAGTTAACAGTAGTTAACAGTAGTTAACACGAATTAACAGTTGTTCTCAGACCTCAGGTATTAACACTAGTTAACACTAGTTAACAGTTGTTCTCAGACCTCAGGTATTAACATTAGTTAACACTAGTTAACACTAGTTAACAGTTGTTGTCAGACCTCAGGTATCCAGGTAGTTTGTTCCACAGTTGAGGAGCAGAGTAACAGAATGATGCTTCACTTTGTTTGGTTCTTATCTTTGGAACACACAGTAAACCTGTTCCTGATGACCTATGACCTCAGGGCTCTGGATGCTTCATATGGAACCAGTAGGTCTAGGATGTATTTGGGTCCAAGGCCGTTTAGTTCTTTATAGACCAGGAGGAAGATTTTGAATTCTATCCTTTGACCCACAGGAAGAACATGTAAGGATTTGAGGACGGGTGTGATGTGGTCCAGTTTCCTGGTACTGGTCAGGACTCTGGCAGCAGCGTTTTGGATCAGCTGTAGCTGCCTGATTGATTTTTTGTTTAGACCAGTGAAGACACCATTACAATAATCTAACTTACTGAAAATGAATGAATGAGTTTTTCTGTGTCTGGTTTGGACAGAAGACCCTTGATTTTAGCGAATGTTCTTTAGGTGGTAATAGGCAGATTTGGTAATGGCTTTTAAATGGTTGTTAAATTTCAGGTCAGAGTCAATAATTACACCCAGATTTCTGTCTTGGTTTGTGGGGTTTAGTGACATGGACTCAAGGTGAGCACTGACCTTTGACCTTTCTTTTTTGGGGCCAAAAACAATCACTTCTGTTTTGTCTGCATTAAGCTGGAGGAAGTTCTGGAACATCCACTCAGTGATTTGATGAATGCATTTACTCAGTGTCAGTAAGAGACTGTAATCGAGTAATGACACAGAAATATAAAGTTGTGTGTCATCTGCGTATGTGTGGTAAGAAATGTTGAAATGTTCTATGATCTGAGCCAGGGGCAGCATATAGATGTGGAACAGAAGCGGTCCCAAAATGGACCCTTGGGGAACCCCACACAACATCTTTGTACTCACTGACGTGTGATTACCAACTGAAACGAAGTAGTTCCTATCTTGTAAATAAGATTTGAACCAGTTTAACACGGTGCCCGTAAGCCCCACCCACTTTTCCAGTCTGTCAAGCAGTATGTCGTGGTCAACTGTATCAAATGCGGCCCTGCCTTGCCGTGATTGCTGTTCTGGGTTTCGGGGTCCTTCGCACTTGCATGTTTGATCGGGTCTTGCCAGCTACTGCTGAGTTCCATTTCAGTGAATGATGGGACCTGCCAGAATGTGCTGAGAATCTCTTCAGAATTTCTACCCTACACTCATTCTCTTCTTGCACTGGTGTCCCCCTTCTGGCCTGTTCTATTCTATTGCATTCTATTTTACACTATCAAGTCATCCACAACTATGATGGTCAGTACCGTTTTTGTTTAATTATTTATTTATCGAATCTCTTTTTCTTTTGTGCTGTTTTGGTTTTCTTCTCTTTTTTCGATTTATTTATTTTTATTGATGGACAGTTAATAGTTGGGAATAACACACCACCTTTCAATCTTTTAACTGCAATAGCACCGCCTGTTAACTTCTTTCCCTGTTCGTCCTGTCTGTCCTGTCTAGTCTTTGTTTCCCCCACACATCACTGAGGTGTAGCACTGCCCTCCCTGGCTTATAATAGAGAGTTCTAATAAAGGACGTCTGCTCAGCTTTCAGGGAGGACCGATGATGGTCACACACATGCACTAAATATTAAAATATTTGGCTGCAAGACTAAAAAATGCATTGATCTCAAACAATGTTGACACCCTCTCTGTGGTGTTAAACAATGAGAACAAATGCAGACAAAAAAAGGAAAAAAAAAACAAAAGACAAAATGCAGCACTGAGGTCCAATAGTACTAGGACAGAGGTTCTGGATGAATCATTATTCAGATGATTGTCATTTAGCACTTTGATCAGTGCAGTCTCAGTGCTGTGGTTAGGAATAAACACTATATAAAAGACGTCAGCAGATATTGACGCACATTCATATGTTCTGACGAAACATTAAATTGAAAAGTCTATATTTTCTCTATTTCAACACAGTAACCTTTGAACTAACTCTAACAGGTTACGTTAGCAATAAATTAAACCATTATTGGATTTTTCCTTCAAGCATAATACAGAAATAGTTGTAGGTGTTTAAAGGTTAACTTGATGTGATGAAAGAAACCAAATGTAAACACACAACACACGGCCAAGGTGTTTATAGAAGAAATAAGAAAAGCTTATATATAGGCATGTGGGCGCGATGGAAAAGTGTTTCCAATGACAACAAGCCCCGCCCCTCACACTTCCTGTCACTATTTTTTATTTATTTATTTATTATCTTTATTGCAACATAAAACATAACATTCATATCACACATAGACAGGGGGAATACATACATGAGGAGAAGAACAAACAAACAAAAACAAAAAACAAAAATAGAGTAAGGGAAGTCGAATAGTAAAACTTTACAGGGTATTTGCAAATTTGGTGATTTGTGTGTGAAGTGTGTGTGGGTGTATGGTGCAAGTGTGTATGGCATAATAATAGAATATACATTTATGTATACGTTTGTATATATATATATATATATATATATATATATATATATATATATATATATATATATATATATATATATATATATATATATATATATATATATATATATATATCTACACATATATCACAAAACAGTGATAGTGGTATTGTCAATTATCATAATAATAATAATAATAATAATAATAATAATAATAATAATAATAATAATAATAATAATAATAATAATAATAATAATAATAATAATAATAATGGGGGGGTCTATAGTCAGAAACAATATATATTTAGAGGATATTATATTAAGTGTCAGGTACAATAATATTAACAATAACAATAATAGTAATAGCAATAACAATATTAATATTAATATAATATAATATAATAATAATAATAATAATTTTGTCTGGGTCTGACCACATTCATCCATCCGCTTCCTGTGTCCCACATCTGTGTATGTGTTTCTCTTTGTGTGTGTGTGTGTGTGTGTGCTTGGTATTGTGTTGTGCATTAAAAACCTTATGTTGTGTGATGCATTAAAATCAAATAGGATTGCAGGATGCAGATGGATGGGGTTGAACCCTCAATATAAATATATATTTTTTATTTTATATTCTTTCCTTTTTTTCCCTTTTCCTTCCCTTCTCTCTTCTGTCACTATTTTTGACATCAATCCATAAAATGGTGATGATGAAACTCATGAAAGTCAAAAAAATGAATGGCTCTGAGGTTTAGGTTTTAGTGGTTAGACATGAAATAAACTATATATATATATATATATATATATATATATATATATATATATATATATATATATATATATATATATATATATATATATAGTGGTGTTTTTGTAACAGAGACAGATTGTTTTTGCAATAATGCAGTAAAGGTGATAACATTGAGTTTATTAAAAGTGTATCTGTTGTAAATTTGTGGAATATGTGGAAAAGCATAAAGCATGTACAGAACATGAAAAGACTTTAGAAATAATGTTGACAGATTTCTGCCAACATGTAAAGATGATGAATAGAACATGTGTCAGGTTGTAAGGAGGTCTGGCAGTAGTCACAGTTATCAGTCATGGATTTAAACATTTGTGAGTGACGAGCCTGAGAAAAATTAATTTTACACAAAAGTCATTTGAGCGCAGGTTGAATAAGTTTGAATATATTTAAAGGAGACACCTGACCAATAATTATCATGGACATTTACCGTCCAAAGTAGATTTAACTTTAGTGACAGGAAACATGTTATTTATAAATGCAAGATTTTTGAAGTGGTCAAAAGATCATATTTTATAGACATGTGAAATGTTTCTAGAATCAAACTAACCAAATGTTCCCACATGTGTGTTAGTGATAAAGAAAACTCATAAGGCTGGGCTCAAAATATGACATTTTACTTTTCATTTTACTGAATATTTTGGTCATTTTTATTCACTTTACTCGATATTTTGGTCATTTTTGTTCACTTTATTCATTGTTTTGGTTATTTTATTTTCATTTTCTTGACTATTTTGTTCTTTTTTGGTCATCGTTAACACTGACAAATAACACTGGTCTACAAATCAAACTAACGAAATGTTCCCACGTGAGTGTTAGTGATAAAGAAAACTCAAGTCTAAAATAATGGTTGGATCAAGTTTCCAAGATAACTCTGGGCTCTCTAACATTTTACTTTTCATTTTAGTGAATATTTTGTCAATTTCTTTTACTTCGCTGAAAATGTTGGTTAATTTCTTCATTTTACTGAATATTTTGGAACATTTTTAGTCATTTTACTGAATTTTTTTGTTATTTTTGTTCATTTTACTGAATATTTTTGTTATTTTTGTTCATTTTACTGAATATTTTTGTTATTTTTGTTCATTTTACTATATATATATACAAACTGGATATTATATTAACATTTGAAAAAAGTTTCTAAAGTGTGTTTTAACTTTTTAGTTATTTATATGTTCCATTTAAAGACAGGATGTTGTTTCTGTGGCAGACGTGATAAATACTGTAACATCAGAATCTCTTCACTTGCTTATTTAAATATATATACTGTACAGTATTTGCTGAAAAAAATCACTTGCTCTTCAGGTTTTATTCATTAACTCTCAACTTTAATCTAAACTGTTTTGAACATTTATATGATCAGTCAAGTCAATAAAGGAAATGATGACGATTTACACTGAAAACAGCAAAATACAGAAGATAATATAATAATAAATGATGATAAATGACTTCCTTTAATAACTGTGGTTTGTGTGGGTGATGATAAATACTGTAACATCAGAATGTCTGGACTGTTTGATCAGTGACACTGGATGAACACACTTGGATCATATTTATTTAACCCTTTGAAGGCCCCATATTTGGAGCCTGTGCAGTTATGAGTTCATTGTGTCTGAAAATAGCTTAAGACTTAAGAGTCATTGCATGAGAAAACCAGAGGTTGGATGATGGGGGTCAGCCAAAATGGGCTCAGACTGTGTATGTATAATAGGTATGAACAACCATATGATTAAAACCCTCTGGATATTTTTTATTATGGACTTCTGGGGCCCCTCTGAGACCCTCAAAAATCAAATAATTTATATCTAAAAGTTATTACACTTGCGATGGTTACCCTGGTACTTCTGTTAAAGCTATGGACGTACATTTTATGTTTCTATATATATATCATTGATTCCATAGTTTCACAAACCAAACTTTGAAGATTTAATAATAAAAGTGTCGTATAAAAGTGTCGTATAATTGGACCATACATAAGACGAGCTGTGAATGAGGGTCTTTATGGGGACATTCAGCTTTTGGACTGTAGTCCAAAATATGACTGTACTAGAGTGACTGTACTAGAGTGACTGTACTAGAGTGACTGTACTAGAGTGACTGCACTAGAGTGACTGCACTAGAGTGACTGTACTAGAGTGACTGCACTAGAGTGACTGTACTAGAGTGACTGTACTAGAGTGACTGCACTAGAGTGACTGTACTAGAGTGACTGTACTAGAGTGACTGCACTAGAGTGACTGCACTAGAGTGACTGTACTAGAGTGACTGTACTAGAGTGACTGCACTAGAGTGACTGTACTAGAGTGACTGTGCTAGAGTGACTGTACTAGAGTGACTGCACTAGAGTGACTGCACTAGAGTGACTGCACTAGAGTGACTGTACTAGAGTGACTGCACTAGAGTGACTGTACTAGAGTGACTGTACTAGAGTGACTGCACTAGAGTGACTGTACTAGAGTGACTGCACTAGAGTGACTGCACTAGAGTGACTGTACTAGAGTGACTGTACTAGAGTGACTGCACTAGAGTGACTGTACTAGAGTGACTGTACTAGAGTGACTGCACTAGAGTGACTGTACTGGAGTGACTGTACTAGAGTGACTGCACTAGAGTGACTGTACTAGAGTGACTGCACTAGAGTGACTGTACTAGAGTGACTGTACTAGAGTGACTGTACTAGAGTGACTGTACTAGAGTGACTGTACTAGAGTGACTGCACTAGAGTGACTGTACTAGAGTGACTGTACTAGAGTGACTGTACTAGAGTGACTGTACTAGAGTGACTGCACTAGAGTGACTGTACTAGAGTGACTGTACTAGAGTGACTGTACTAGAGTGACTGCACTAGAGTGACTGTACTAGAGTGACTGTACTAGAGTGACTGTACTAGAGTGACTGCGCTAGAGTGACTGTGCTAGAGTGACTGTACTAGAGTGACTGTACTAGAGTGACTGCACTAGAGTGACTGTACTAGAGTGACTGTACTAGAGTGACTGCACTAGAGTGACTGCACTAGAGTGACTGCACTAGAGTGACTGTACTAGAGTGACTGTACTAGAGTGACTGCACTAGAGTGACTGTACTAGAGTGACTGTACTAGAGTGACTGCACTAGAGTGACTGTACTGGAGTGACTGTACTAGAGTGACTGCACTAGAGTGACTGTACTAGAGTGACTGCACTAGAGTGACTGTACTAGAGTCACTGTACTAGAGTGACTGCACTAGAGTGACTGCACTAGAGTGACTGTACTAGAGTGACTGTACTAGAGTGACTGTACTAGAGTGACTGCACTAGAGTGACTGCACTAGAGTGACTGCACTAGAGTGACTGTACTAGAGTGACTGTACTAGAGTGACTGCACTAGAGTGACTGCACTAGAGTGACTGTACTATAGTGACTGTACTAGAGTGACTGTACTAGAGTGACTGCACTAGAGTGACTGCACTAGAGTGACTGCACTAGAGTGACTGTACTAGAGTCACTGTACTAGAGTGACTGCACTAGAGTGACTGCACTAGAGTGACTGTACTAGAGTGACTGTACTAGAGTGACTGCACTAGAGTGACTGCACTAGAGTGACTGCACTAGAGTGACTGCACTAGAGTGACTGTACTAGAGTGACTGCACTAGAGTGACTGCACTAGAGTGACTGTACTAGAGTGACTGTACTAGAGTGACTGCACTAGAGTGACTGCACTAGAGTGACTGCACTAGAGTGACTGTACTAGAGTGACTGCACTAGAGTGACTGCACTAGAGTGACTGTACTAGAGTGACTGTAGTAGAGTGACTGCACTAGAGTGACTGTACTAGAGTGTCTGTACTAGAGTGACTGTACTAGAGTGACTGCACTAGAGTGACTGTACTAGAGTGACTTTACTAGAGTGACTGTACTAGAGTGACTGTACTAGAGTGACTGCACTAGAGTGACTGTACTGGAGTGACTGTACTAGAGTGACTGCACTAGAGTGACTGTACTAGAGTGACTGCACTAGAGTGACTGCACTAGAGTGACTGTACTAGAGTGACTGTACTAGAGTGACTGTACTAGAGTGACTGTACTAGAGTGACTGTACTAGAGTGACTGCACTAGAGTGACTGAACTAGAGTGACTGTACTAGAGTGACTGTACTAGAGTGACTGTACTAGAGTGACTGCACTAGAGTGACTGTACTAGAGTGACTGTACTAGAGTGACTGTACTAGAGTGACTGCACTAGAGTGACTGTACTAGAGTGACTGTACTAGAGTGACTGCACTAGAGTGACTGTGCTAGAGTGACTGTACTAGAGTGACTGTACTAGAGTGACTGCACTAGAGTGACTGTACTAGAGTGACTGTACTAGAGTGACTGTACTAGAGTGACTGCACTAGAGTGACTGCACTAGAGTGACTGCACTAGAGTGACTGTACTAGAGTGACTGTACTAGAGTGACTGCACTAGAGTGACTGTACTAGAGTGACTGTACTAGAGTGACTGCACTAGAGTGACTGTACTGGAGTGACTGTACTAGAGTGACTGCACTAGAGTGACTGTACTAGAGTGACTGCACTAGAGTGACTGTACTAGAGTCACTGTACTAGAGTGACTGCACTAGAGTGACTGCACTAGAGTGACTGTACTAGAGTGACTGTACTAGAGTGACTGTACTAGAGTGACTGCACTAGAGTGACTGCACTAGAGTGACTGCACTAGAGTGACTGTACTAGAGTGACTGTACTAGAGTGACTGCACTAGAGTGACTGCACTAGAGTGACTGTACTATAGTGACTGTACTAGAGTGACTGTACTAGAGTGACTGCACTAGAGTGACTGCACTAGAGTGACTGCACTAGAGTGACTGTACTAGAGTCACTGTACTAGAGTGACTGCACTAGAGTGACTGCACTAGAGTGACTGTACTAGAGTGACTGTACTAGAGTGACTGCACTAGAGTGACTGCACTAGAGTGACTGCACTAGAGTGACTGCACTAGAGTGACTGTACTAGAGTGACTGCACTAGAGTGACTGCACTAGAGTGACTGTACTAGAGTGACTGTACTAGAGTGACTGCACTAGAGTGACTGCACTAGAGTGACTGCACTAGAGTGACTGTACTAGAGTGACTGCACTAGAGTGACTGCACTAGAGTGACTGTACTAGAGTGACTGTAGTAGAGTGACTGCACTAGAGTGACTGTACTAGAGTGTCTGTACTAGAGTGACTGTACTAGAGT
The DNA here is from genome assembly GCA_020466265.1 of Siphamia tubifer. Classification (NCBI taxonomy): domain Eukaryota; kingdom Metazoa; phylum Chordata; class Actinopteri; order Kurtiformes; family Apogonidae; genus Siphamia; species Siphamia tubifer. Next base: position 5,275,645 of record CM035805.1, read on the forward strand.
GACTGCACTAGAGTGACTGTACTAGAGTGACTTTACTAGAGTGACTGTACTAGAGTGACTTTACTAGAGTGACTGTACTAGAGTGACTGTACTAGAGTGACTGCACTAGAGTGACTGCACTAGAGTGACTGTACTAGAGTGACTGCACTAGAGTGACTGTACTAGAGTGACTGTACTCGACTAATTGTACTATATTAACTGTACTATTAAATTCTATTCAGTTTCATTTATAAAGCCCCAAATCACAACAGTCGTCTCACACGGCTTTACAGAAACACAATCAACTCCAGAAATAAATAAAAGGTCCCAAACATCCTCGGTCCTTAGACCCTCCTTCTCAGCTTGAATAAATCTTGAGGAGAACCACACTGAAGGACAGATCCACTCACATGGACGGACAGGCTATAGATAAACATCTATTTATAAATGGGGGGGGGGCATCTATCAGACAGGCGGGGGGGGAGGTCTGGGGTCACAGGTCAGCACAGGGCACAAGCAAGTCACTGCAGATCCTGTTGTCCATGGCTCCCCCTGTGGACACTGCTGAGAGAGCTGCCACTGTGAGTGGGTAAAGGGGACCAACCATCAACAGAGTTGGTATGTAGGAAAAGTCTAGAGTGACTGTACTAGACTGACTGTACTAGAGTGTCTATACTAGAGTGGCTGTACTAGAGTGTCAATACTAGAGTGTCTGTACTAGACTGACTGTACTAGAGTGACTGTACTAGAGTGACTGTACTAGAGTGTCTATACTAGAGTGTCTGTACTAGACTGACTGTACTAGAGTGACTTTACTAGAGTGTCTATACTAGACTGACTGTACTAGAGTGACTGTACTGGACTGACTGTACTAGAGTGCATGTACTAGACTGACTGTACTCGAGTGTCTGTACTAGACTGACTGTACTAGAGTGACTGTACTAGACTGACTGTACTCGAGTGTCTGTACTAGACTGACTGTACTAGACTGACTGTACTAGAGTGACTTTACTAGAGTGTCTATACTAGAGTGTCTGTACTAGACTGACTGTACTAGAGTGACTTTACTAGAGTGTCTATACTAGAGTGTCTGTACTAGACTGACTGTACTAGAGTACATGTACTGGAGTGTATTTACTAGAGTGTCTGTACAAGTGTGTCTGTACTAGACTGACTGTACTAGAGTGACTGTACTAGACTGACTGTACTTGAGTGTCTGTACTAGACTGACTGTACTTGAGTGTCTGTACTAGACTGACTGTACTCGAGTGTCTGTACTAGACTGACTGTACTTGAGTGTCTGTACTAGACTGACTGTACTCGAGTGTCTGTACTAGACTGACTGTACTAGACTGACTGTACTAGAGTGACTTTACTAGAGTGTCTATACTAGAGTGTCTGTACTAGACTGACTGTACTAGAGTGACTTTACTAGAGTGTCTATACTAGAGTGTCTGTACTAGACTGACTGTACTAGAGTACATGTACTGGAGTGTATTTACTAGAGTGTCTGTACAAGTGTGTCTGTACTAGACTGACTGTACTAGAGTGACTGTACTAGAGTGTCTATACTAGAGTGTCTGTACTAGACTGACTGTACTAGAGTGACTGGACTAGAGTGTCTGCACTAGAGTCACTGTACTAGAGTGACTGCACTAGAGTGACTGCACTAGAGTGACTGTACTAGAGTGACTGCACTAGAGTGACTGTACTAGAGTGACTGTACTAGAGTGACTGTACTAGAGTGACTGCACTAGAGTGACTGTACTAGAGTGACTGTACTAGAGTGACTGCACTAGAGTGACTGTACTAGAGTGACTGCACTAGAGTGACTGTACTAGAGTGACTGCACTAGAGTGACTGCACTAGAGTGACTGTACTAGAGTGACTGTACTAGAGTGACTGTACTAGAGTGACTGCACTAGAGTGACTGCACTAGAGTGACTGTACTAGAGTGACTGTACTAGAGTGACTGCACTAGAGTGACTGTACTAGAGTGACTGCACTAGAGTGACTGCACTAGAGTGACTGTACTAGAGTGACTGTACTAGAGTGACTGTACTAGAGTGACTGCACTAGAGTGACTGCACTAGAGTGACTGTACTAGAGTGACTGTACTAGAGTGACTGCACTAGAGTGACTGCACTAGAGTGACTGTACTAGAGTGACTGTACTAGAGTGACTGTACTAGAGTGACTGCACTAGAATGACTGCACTAGAGTGACTGTACTAGATTGACTGTACTAGAGTGACTGCACTAGAGTCACTGTACTAGAGTGACTGTACTAGAGTGACTTTACTAGAGTGTCTATACTAGAGTGTCTGTACTAGACTGACTGTACTAGAGTGACTTTACTAGAGTGTCTATACTAGAGTGTCTGTACTAGACTGACTGTACTAGAGTACATGTACTGGAGTGTATTTACTAGAGTGTCTGTACAAGTGTGTCTGTACTAGACTGACTGTACTAGAGTGACTGTACTAGAGTGTCTATACTAGAGTGTCTGTACTAGACTGACTGTACTAGAGTGACTGGACTAGAGTGTCTGCACTAGAGTCACTGTACTAGAGTGACTGCACTAGAGTGACTGCACTAGAGTGACTGTACTAGAGTGACTGTACTAGAGTGACTGCACTAGAGTGACTGTACTAGAGTGACTGTACTAGAGTGACTGTACTAGAGTGACTGCACTAGAGTGACTGTACTAGAGTGACTGTACTAGAGTGACTGCACTAGAGTGACTGTACTAGAGTGACTGCACTAGAGTGACTGTACTAGAGTGACTGCACTAGAGTGACTGCACTAGAGTGACTGTACTAGAGTGACTGTACTAGAGTGACTGTACTAGAGTGACTGCACTAGAGTGACTGCACTAGAGTGACTGTACTAGAGTGACTGTACTAGAGTGACTGCACTAGAGTGACTGCACTAGAGTGACTGTACTAGAGTGACTGTACTAGAGTGACTGTACTAGAGTGACTGCACTAGAGTGACTGCACTAGAGTGACTGTACTAGAGTGACTGTACTAGAGTGACTGCACTAGAGTGACTGCACTAGAGTGACTGTACTAGAGTGACTGTACTAGAGTGACTGTACTAGAGTGACTGCACTAGAATGACTGCACTAGAGTGACTGTACTAGATTGACTGTACTAGAGTGACTGCACTAGAGTCACTGTACTAGAGTGACTGCACTAGAATGACTGCACTAGAGTGACTGCACTAGAGTGACTGTACTAGAGTGACTGTACTAGAGTGACTGCACTAGAATGACTGCACTAGAGTGACTGTACTAGATTGACTGTACTAGAGTGACTGCACTAGAGTGACTGTACTAGAGTGACTGCACTAGAGTGACTGCACTAGAGTGACTGCACTAGAGTGACTGTACTAGAGTGACTGCACTAGAGTGACTGCACTAGAGTGACTGTACTAGAGTGACTGTAGTAGAGTGACTGCACTAGAGTGACTGTACTAGAGTGTCTGTACTAGAGTGACTGTACTAGAGTGACTGCACTAGAGTGACTGTACTAGAGTGACTTTACTAGAGTGACTGTACTAGAGTGACTGTACTAGAGTGACTGCACTAGAGTGACTGTACTGGAGTGACTGTACTAGAGTGACTGCACTAGAGTGACTGTACTAGAGTGACTGCACTAGAGTGACTGCACTAGAGTGACTGTACTAGAGTGACTGTACTAGAGTGACTGTACTAGAGTGACTGTACTAGAGTGACTGTACTAGAGTGACTGCACTAGAGTGACTGAACTAGAGTGACTGTACTAGAGTGACTGTACTAGAGTGACTGTACTAGAGTGACTGCACTAGAGTGACTGTACTAGAGTGACTGTACTAGAGTGACTGTACTAGAGTGACTGCACTAGAGTGACTGTACTAGAGTGACTGTACTAGAGTGACTGCGCTAGAGTGACTGTGCTAGAGTGACTGTACTAGAGTGACTGTACTAGAGTGACTGCACTAGAGTGACTGTACTAGAGTGACTGTACTAGAGTGACTGTACTAGAGTGACTGCACTAGAGTGACTGCACTAGAGTGACTGCACTAGAGTGACTGTACTAGAGTGACTGTACTAGAGTGACTGCACTAGAGTGACTGTACTAGAGTGACTGTACTAGAGTGACTGCACTAGAGTGACTGTACTGGAGTGACTGTACTAGAGTGACTGCACTAGAGTGACTGTACTAGAGTGACTGCACTAGAGTGACTGTACTAGAGTCACTGTACTAGAGTGACTGCACTAGAGTGACTGCACTAGAGTGACTGTACTAGAGTGACTGTACTAGAGTGACTGTACTAGAGTGACTGCACTAGAGTGACTGCACTAGAGTGACTGCACTAGAGTGACTGTACTAGAGTGACTGTACTAGAGTGACTGCACTAGAGTGACTGCACTAGAGTGACTGTACTATAGTGACTGTACTAGAGTGACTGTACTAGAGTGACTGCACTAGAGTGACTGCACTAGAGTGACTGCACTAGAGTGACTGTACTAGAGTCACTGTACTAGAGTGACTGCACTAGAGTGACTGCACTAGAGTGACTGTACTAGAGTGACTGTACTAGAGTGACTGCACTAGAGTGACTGCACTAGAGTGACTGCACTAGAGTGACTGCACTAGAGTGACTGTACTAGAGTGACTGCACTAGAGTGACTGCACTAGAGTGACTGTACTAGAGTGACTGTACTAGAGTGACTGCACTAGAGTGACTGCACTAGAGTGACTGCACTAGAGTGACTGTACTAGAGTGACTGCACTAGAGTGACTGCACTAGAGTGACTGTACTAGAGTGACTGTAGTAGAGTGACTGCACTAGAGTGACTGTACTAGAGTGTCTGTACTAGAGTGACTGTACTAGAGTGACTGCACTAGAGTGACTGTACTAGAGTGACTTTACTAGAGTGACTGTACTAGAGTGACTTTACTAGAGTGACTGTACTAGAGTGACTGTACTAGAGTGACTGCACTAGAGTGACTGCACTAGAGTGACTGTACTAGAGTGACTGCACTAGAGTGACTGTACTAGAGTGACTGTACTCGACTAATTGTACTATATTAACTGTACTATTAAATTCTATTCAGTTTCATTTATAAAGCCCCAAATCACAACAGTCGTCTCACACGGCTTTACAGAAACACAATCAACTCCAGAAATAAATAAAAGGTCCCAAACATCCTCGGTCCTTAGACCCTCCTTCTCAGCTTGAATAAATCTTGAGGAGAACCACACTGAAGGACAGATCCACTCACATGGACGGACAGGCTATAGATAAACATCTATTTATAAATGGGGGGGGGGCATCTATCAGACAGGCGGGGGGGGAGGTCTGGGGTCACAGGTCAGCACAGGGCACAAGCAAGTCACTGCAGATCCTGTTGTCCATGGCTCCCCCTGTGGACACTGCTGAGAGAGCTGCCACTGTGAGTGGGTAAAGGGGACCAACCATCAACAGAGTTGGTATGTAGGAAAAGTCTAGAGTGACTGTACTAGACTGACTGTACTAGAGTGTCTATACTAGAGTGGCTGTACTAGAGTGTCAATACTAGAGTGTCTGTACTAGACTGACTGTACTAGAGTGACTGTACTAGAGTGACTGTACTAGAGTGTCTATACTAGAGTGTCTGTACTAGACTGACTGTACTAGAGTGACTTTACTAGAGTGTCTATACTAGACTGACTGTACTAGAGTGACTGTACTGGACTGACTGTACTAGAGTGCATGTACTAGACTGACTGTACTCGAGTGTCTGTACTAGACTGACTGTACTAGAGTGACTGTACTAGACTGACTGTACTCGAGTGTCTGTACTAGACTGACTGTACTAGACTGACTGTACTAGAGTGACTTTACTAGAGTGTCTATACTAGAGTGTCTGTACTAGACTGACTGTACTAGAGTGACTTTACTAGAGTGTCTATACTAGAGTGTCTGTACTAGACTGACTGTACTAGAGTACATGTACTGGAGTGTATTTACTAGAGTGTCTGTACAAGTGTGTCTGTACTAGACTGACTGTACTAGAGTGACTGTACTAGACTGACTGTACTTGAGTGTCTGTACTAGACTGACTGTACTTGAGTGTCTGTACTAGACTGACTGTACTCGAGTGTCTGTACTAGACTGACTGTACTTGAGTGTCTGTACTAGACTGACTGTACTCGAGTGTCTGTACTAGACTGACTGTACTAGACTGACTGTACTAGAGTGACTTTACTAGAGTGTCTATACTAGAGTGTCTGTACTAGACTGACTGTACTAGAGTGACTTTACTAGAGTGTCTATACTAGAGTGTCTGTACTAGACTGACTGTACTAGAGTACATGTACTGGAGTGTATTTACTAGAGTGTCTGTACAAGTGTGTCTGTACTAGACTGACTGTACTAGAGTGACTGTACTAGAGTGTCTATACTAGAGTGTCTGTACTAGACTGACTGTACTAGAGTGACTGGACTAGAGTGTCTGCACTAGAGTCACTGTACTAGAGTGACTGCACTAGAGTGACTGCACTAGAGTGACTGTACTAGAGTGACTGTACTAGAGTGACTGTACTAGAGTGACTGTACTAGAGTGACTGTACTAGAGTGACTGCACTAGAGTGACTGTACTAGAGTGACTGTACTAGAGTGACTGCACTAGAGTGACTGTACTAGAGTGACTGCACTAGAGTGACTGTACTAGAGTGACTGCACTAGAGTGACTGCACTAGAGTGACTGTACTAGAGTGACTGTACTAGAGTGACTGCACTAGAGTGACTGCACTAGAGTGACTGTACTAGAGTGACTGTACTAGAGTGACTGCACTAGAGTGACTGTACTAGAGTGACTGCACTAGAGTGACTGCACTAGAGTGACTGTACTAGAGTGACTGTACTAGAGTGACTGTACTAGAGTGACTGCACTAGAGTGACTGCACTAGAGTGACTGTACTAGAGTGACTGTACTAGAGTGACTGCACTAGAGTGACTGCACTAGAGTGACTGTACTAGAGTGACTGTACTAGAGTGACTGTACTAGAGTGACTGCACTAGAATGACTGCACTAGAGTGACTGTACTAGATTGACTGTACTAGAGTGACTGCACTAGAGTCACTGTACTAGAGTGACTGTACTAGAGTGACTTTACTAGAGTGTCTATACTAGAGTGTCTGTACTAGACTGACTGTACTAGAGTGACTTTACTAGAGTGTCTATACTAGAGTGTCTGTACTAGACTGACTGTACTAGAGTACATGTACTGGAGTGTATTTACTAGAGTGTCTGTACAAGTGTGTCTGTACTAGACTGACTGTACTAGAGTGACTGTACTAGAGTGTCTATACTAGAGTGTCTGTACTAGACTGACTGTACTAGAGTGACTGGACTAGAGTGTCTGCACTAGAGTCACTGTACTAGAGTGACTGCACTAGAGTGACTGCACTAGAGTGACTGTACTAGAGTGACTGTACTAGAGTGACTGCACTAGAGTGACTGTACTAGAGTGACTGTACTAGAGTGACTGTACTAGAGTGACTGCACTAGAGTGACTGTACTAGAGTGACTGTACTAGAGTGACTGCACTAGAGTGACTGTACTAGAGTGACTGCACTAGAGTGACTGTACTAGAGTGACTGCACTAGAGTGACTGCACTAGAGTGACTGTACTAGAGTGACTGTACTAGAGTGACTGTACTAGAGTGACTGCACTAGAGTGACTGCACTAGAGTGACTGTACTAGAGTGACTGTACTAGAGTGACTGCACTAGAGTGACTGCACTAGAGTGACTGTACTAGAGTGACTGTACTAGAGTGACTGTACTAGAGTGACTGCACTAGAGTGACTGCACTAGAGTGACTGTACTAGAGTGACTGTACTAGAGTGACTGCACTAGAGTGACTGCACTAGAGTGACTGTACTAGAGTGACTGTACTAGAGTGACTGTACTAGAGTGACTGCACTAGAATGACTGCACTAGAGTGACTGTACTAGATTGACTGTACTAGAGTGACTGCACTAGAGTCACTGTACTAGAGTGACTGCACTAGAATGACTGCACTAGAGTGACTGCACTAGAGTGACTGTACTAGAGTGACTGTACTAGAGTGACTGCACTAGAATGACTGCACTAGAGTGACTGTACTAGATTGACTGTACTAGAGTGACTGCACTAGAGTCACTGTACTAGAGTGACTGCACTAGAGTGACTGCACTAGAGTGACTGTACTAGAGTGACTGCACTAGAGTGACTGTACTAGAGTGACTGTACTAGAGTGACTGTACTAGAGTGTCTGTACTAGAGTGACTGCACTAGAGTGACTGTACTAGAGTGACTGTACTAGAGTGACTGTACTAGAGTGACTGCACTAGAGTGACTGCACTAGAGTGACTGCACTAGAGTGACTGTACTAGAGTGACTGCACCAGAGTGACTGCACTAGAGTGACTGTACTAGAGTGACTGTACTAGAGTGACTGTACAAGTGTGTCTGTACTAGAGTGACTTTACTAGAGTGTCTATACTAGAGTGTCTGTACTAGACTGACTGTACTAGAGTGACTTTACTAGAGTGTCTATACTAGAGTGTCTGTACTAGACTGACTGTACTAGAGTACATGTACTGGAGTGTATTTACTAGAGTGTCTGTACAAGTGTGTCTGTACTAGACTGACTGTACTAGAGTGATTGTACTAGAGTGTCTATACTAGAGTGTCTGTAAAAGACTGACTGTACTAGAGTGCATGTACTAGAGTGTCTGTACTAGACTGACTGTACTAGACTGACTGTACTAGAGTGACTGTACTAGAGTGTCTATACTAGACTGACTGTACTAGACTGACTGTACTAGAGTGACTGTACTAGAGTGTCTGCACTAGAGTCACTGTACTAGAGTGACTGCACTAGAGTGACTGCACTAGAGTGACTGTACTAGAGTGACTGCACTAGAGTGACTGTACTAGAGTGACTGTACTAGAGTGACTGCACTAGAGTGACTGTACTAGAGTGACTGCACTAGAGTGACTGCACTAGAGTGACTGTACTAGAGTGACTGTACTAGAGTGACTGTACTAGAGTGACTGTACTAGAGTGACTGTACTAGACTGACTGTACTAGAGTGTATTTACTAGAGTGTCTGTACAACTGTGTCTGTACTAGACTGACTGTACTAGACTGACTGTAGTAGAGTGTCTATACTAGAGGTTCTGTACTAGACTGACTGTACTAGAGTACATGTACTAGAGTGTCTGTACTAGACTGACTGTACTAGAGTGCATGTACTAGAGTGTATTTACTAAAGTGTCTGTACAACTGTGTCTGTACTAGACTGACTGTACTAGAGTGCATGTACTAGAGTGTATTTACTAGAGTGTCTATACTAGTGTCTGTACTAGAGTGTCTGTACTAGACTGACTGTACTAGAGTACATGTACTAGAGTGTCTGTACTAGACTGACTGTACTAGAGTGCATGTACTAGAGTGTATTTACTAGAGTGTCTGTACAACTGTGTCTGTACTAGACTGACTGTACTAGAGTGCATGTACTAGAGTGTATTTACTAGAGTGTCTATACTAGTGTCTATACTAGAGTGTCTGTACTAGACTGACTGTACTAGACTGACTGTACTAGACTGACTGTACTAGAGTGCATGTACTAGAGTGCATGTACTAGAGTGTATTTACTAGAGTGTCTATACTAGTGTCTATACTAGAGTGTCTGTACTAGACTGACTGTACTAGACTGGCTGTACTACACTGACTCTAATAGTGTCTGTACTAGAGTGTCTATAGTGTTTGTACTACAGTGTCTGTACTTTATAGGTTTATCTGATTAAAAATGTAAATGCCTTTAACTCTTTATCTGCAGCAGAATGACTGAACGTCTCTGCAGATGCATTTCGGACCTTTTGTCGCAGTAGTTTGAGTGCAAAAAAAACAACCCCCCCCCAAAAAACAGTCGACCATCAACAAAAAATATTTTCCACACACTGCAGAATAGAGTTTTCCTTTTGCCGAAACACCTCCATATTAAAATAGGATGTTAACGGGAAGCATCCGTTCGTCACAGATTGTGCTAGCAGCACGTCGGCTAACGCTTTGCCTACCTAGCAACAAAAAACGTAAAGTGTATTGTAAAAAAAATTGAGTTGGAGTTCGTGTAGTGCTTGTCTGTTCAGCCATATCATGCTATTTCTGGGAAAGAAGTGTTCTAGAGGTTTCCTGGAACAGTCACAGTGACCTGGAGCGAACTTGGTGAAAACAGGATGTAAGAAAATCTGGTTCCAATAAAGATGGATTCATTAATAACATAAGATCAGTTTTGGCTGGAGTGTTTTATCACGTACGCCATTCCTTTTATGGTGATAATTACATCAAATTCCTCTGTATATAAATCAAATGACATCATAAAGAAGGGATTTTCTCCAGACGTGTGCGTTCTATGTGATCTCAATTATTTTGTCCATAACAAGTACATATATATTCCCTTCTGTCTTTAGTCTGTTCGCTCATAAAAAAAAAACATAAAATGTAGATTTCTGTTTTTTTTAATTAGATTCCATTTTTTTGTGTTTAAGCCTTTACCATACTGAGGTGATTTGATTTAAAACGTCTGAAAATCCTTCTGTAAATGAAAACTGCAGCCGTTCAAAGTTCAGATAAAAGAAAAAGGTAATAATATACTGCAGAGGTGGAAGTAAAAGTACTTCATTACTGTACTTACAGTAAGGGGACTTTTGGTCTGTAGTATTTATTTTTCTAGCAACTTTTTACTTTTACTCCCTTTATGTGTGTATAAATATATGTACTTTATACTCTTTATATTTATATAAATATATGTACTTTATACTCTTTATATTTATATAAATATCTGTACTTTATACTCTTTATATTTATATAAATATATGTACTTTATACTCTTTACATTCATATAAATATATGTACTTTATACTCTTTATATTTATATAAATATATGTACTTTATACTCTTTATATTTATATAAATATATGTACTTTATACTCTTTACATTTATATAAATATATGTACTTTATACTCTTTATATTTATATAAATATATGTACTTTATACTCTTTATATTTATATAAATATATGTACTTTATACTCTTTACATTTATATAAATATATGTACTTTATACTGTTTACATTTATATAAATATATGTACTTTATACACTTTATATTTATATAAATATCTGTACTTTATACTCTTTATATTTATATAAATATATGTACTTTATACTCTTTACATTCATATAAATATATGTACTTTATACTCTTTATATTTATATAAATATCTGTACTTTATACTCTTTACATTTATATAAATATATGTACTTTATACTCTTTATATTTATATAAATATATGTACTTTATACTCTTTATATGTATATAAATATATGTACTTTATACTCTTTACATTTATATAAATATATGTACTTTATACTGTTTACATTTATATAAATATATGTACTTTATACTCTTTATATTTATATAAATATCTGTACTTTATACTCTTTATATTTATATAAATATATGTACTTTATACTCTTTACATTCATATAAATATATGTACTTTATACTCTTTATATTTATATAAATATCTGTACTTTATACTCTTTACATTTATATAAATATATGTACTTTATACTCTTTACATTTATATAAATATATTTACTTTATACTCTTTACATTTATATAAATATATGCACTTTATACTCTTTATATTTATATAAATATCTGTACTTTATACTCTTTATATTTATATAAATATATGTACTTTATACTCTTTACATTCATATAAATATATGTACTTTATACTCTTTATATTTATATAAATATATGTACTTTATACTCTTTACATTCATATAAATATATGTACTTTATACTCTTTACATTTATATAAATATATTTACTTTATACTCTTTATATTTATATAAATATATGTACTTTATACTCTTTACATTTATATAAATATATGTACTTTATACTCTTTACATTCATATAAATATATGTACTTTATACTCTTTATATTTATATAAATATCTGTACTTTATACTCTTTACATTTATATAAATATATGTACTTTATACTCTTTATATTTATATAAATATATGTACTTTATACTCTTTACATTTATATAAATATATGTACTTTATACTCTTTATATTTATATAAATATCTGTACTTTATACTCTTTATATTTATATAAATATATGTACTTTATACTCTTTACATTCATATAAATATATGTACTTTATACTCTTTATATTTATATAAATATCTGTACTTTATACTCTTTACATTTATATAAATATATGTACTTTATACTCTTTATATTTATATAAATATATGTACTTTATACTCTTTACATTTATATAAATATATGTACTTTATACTCTTTATATTTATATAAATATATGTACTTTATACTCTTTATATGTATATAAATATATGTACTTTATACTCTTTACATTTATATAAATATATGTACTTTATACTGTTTACATTTATATAAATATATGTACTTTATACTCTTTATATTTATATAAATATCTGTACTTTATACTCTTTATATTTATATAAATATATGTACTTTATACTCTTTACATTCATATAAATATATGTACTTTATACTCTTTATATTTATATAAATATATGTACTTTATACTCTTTACATTCATATAAATATATGTACTTTATACTCTTTACATTTATATAAATATATTTACTTTATACTCTTTATATTTATATAAATATATGTACTTTATACTCTTTACATTTATATAAATATGTACTTCATACTCTTTACATTTATATAAATATCTAATAATATGAATGCATTTCATGGTCTTGATCTTGTGTAATTTCCTGGAAATGACCTTCTTCTTTTCAGGTAATTAAACAAAAACAACACTAAAATGTGATAAATCTAATTGATTGCTTCATTAACACAGTGGTCATAAAGTAGGCACAGATGGTTATGAAAATATATCCAGTATTGATTAAGTTATAGTGTGATATGTCTATGAGTGAATTTTAATGACCCAGTCAATTTCCATCACAGTCTATGTTTGACACAAACAGTGTTACACAAGTTAATTTGGCCACATGTCACCTTTGACCTCCAGAGATCTGAAAAACTATTGGTCGTAGGTGATAACACCAAGTAGGAGAATTGTATAAATCTTCATTCTGCATCATTTGGTACCAATCTGAAAGTTCTGTGACCCTCTGTTGTTGAGTTAAAACCCATAATGTGATTTTAACCTTTTGGTTATTTGTGACATTGACCTTTGACCTTTACTCAAATCGATCATTGCATCTGTTGCACATTATCTATATGTATATGTCCATGTAACTTCATGGTGATATCTACTGTATTCATTGAGTTATAGCATGATATGTGTCTGTGGACAAACACACACACACACACACACACACACACAAATTACAATAATCTCATGGTTCAAGGTTCAGGGTTACTTTATTAGTACCTGTATAATCAAGGTACATTGGTCGAGTATATGAAAAGTGCTCAGTGTTCCACCACTCATCAATATAGCAGCATGCTTTAATAAAAGAATAAAATAATTATGATCAAATTAATAAAATACAAATATAATAAAAACAACAAAAGCCCTGAAAAAATAAAAGTCAAGAGTAAAAATAAATCAATAGAATTTAATAGTTTAGAGTCACAATAATAATGATAATAAAAAAAACAGAGATGCCATGCAATAAATAACTAAAATAAGTGAATAAAGTGCAAAAGTACAATGTGGATTTTTTTTGGTCATTTTTGTTAATTTTACTAAATATTTTGTTCATTTTTGTTAATTTAACTGAATATTCTCTTAATTTTTGTTAATTGTACTTAATATTTTGTTAATTTTTGGTCATTTTACTGAATATTTTGTTCATTTTACGAAATATTTTTTCTCATTTTACTGAATATTATGGTCATTAAATAGACAAACGCAGTGGTGCATTTTCCAGTCCTGATATCATGTAATTTACATTAAATTATTAAACTTGTTCCAGTGTAGTTACAGGCACATAATGTTTATTTTGTTGTTTTTCACCATCTTGCGACTGCAGTAATTAGATTTAGTCTCTTTCTTGGTAATAATTAAGTAATTAGGTGGAAATAAGTGATAATGCATTTTACATTTTACAGCCCTGATGTTGTGTCATTTCATGGAAATTCCCTTTTTCTTTTTCAGGTAATTAAACAACAAAAAAAAAGGAAATATTAGACTCATCATTTCAGTAACTACAGATTAATTTCAAATAATTACCATTTTATTACATTTAAAATGGAAGCTGTTTATATCACTATTACCTGGAAACTGCATGGAAATTATTTGATAATATAAACGGTTACCAGGGGCGGTTCTTTAGGGGTGTTGACAGTGACACCTGTCTTGAATGAAAGACTTGAATCGATTTCTAAACTTTTTTTTTAAATTGACCAATAAACTATTATCTACCCATCCACTGAAATAAAGATTTAGCTAACAAACTTAATTCCATGTCAATGTGTAGGCTTATTAACCTGCCTTACGTCATCTGGCTGCGTTACGCTACGCTCACACAACCATCTGAGTAGCACGGGGATCAAATCTATTTCCAAATGAAGGAGCTAATCAGTGTCGCAGGGTGGGACTACCCAGAAGTGTTGTGTCTGGTGTGACGTTCAGCAGAAGTGACGGCAGTGTAGTCTGTTCAGATACACAACAACGGCTGCGTGCGTTTGTTATTTCCAGTGTTTTGTCGATTCTACCACATGTTCATTCATTAACAGATGAACAGAGGATGACTATGGCAGAGTTTGTTAATGGAAATGATGTTTTCACTCTTCTAACCAACTGGGTTTGGCAAGAGTTTGATCTATCAGATAGTTCCACTGGTGGGTACAGAACTAGTACCAGTGCAGAAGCCCATGGTTATTGTGGTACCCCCCTGGTTGTGTTGGTAGAGGACCCAGTCAAAGAGGCTGATAAACTAGGGCTGACAATAATGGAACTGGCAGGAAGAAATGACAACCACATCTGTAACAGATGTTGGTGTTGCAGGCCCCGGCGTGGGTACCTGCTGACAGTTTAAATGTTTTCCTGAAATAAGCAGGACACAGGAATGAATGAGAAACGATGTTGTCTCTTTACAAGGCCATCGTATAATCTTTATTAGTTTCAAAAAGCTGTTTTCTGTCTCTTTCTTTTGTTTTCTTTTTCCATTGTGTTTTCAATGTTGTTCTTTTGTCTGGTCAACAATCATAAACAATAAACATAACACATCTTATCCTTAACCCATATTTTCTCCTTGGCATGTTCCTTTCCAGCGTATTATATTTATCATTCTTTTCCCATGTTTTTTTACTTTACAGTTCAATACCGTAGCATCTCTAGTATGTATTGCCATCACAGTATTAATATTCTTGCAGTAACTGCATATACATCGGTTAGACACTAGTGTGACTAATTACACTACTAAAGTGCTCCATGAAAGTAGACAGTTAGCTTAAAGCTAATAATACTGACCAAATACTTGTACTACAATAAACCATACAAACACTCTGTTAACAGTAATAACATAAAATACCAAACCGATTTCTTAATATATCCACTCTGGTTCATCTCTGTTCATAAAGTGTATAAAACGGGCTTAAAACTAATAAGCAACAAACACAGGAGTCCACATGTAATACTTGTTAGTGTCACCACATCAAAAACAAACGTCATTACGTTCACATCAAACCGAAACTAACCTCTTAGATCATGTAGACCAGGGGTTCTCAAACTTTTTTGGCCCAGGTCCCCCTTGGAGGGGTGAAATTTTTCCATGTCCCCCCTCATCCTCGCGATACTGAAAATGATAAAAAACCACTTCAACAATGATTATTATGAAACAATGATAACCTTTTTTAATAGTGCTTTTGTGCAAACCAGCCACATTTTCAGGTATTATAATATAAATGAACACTTCAGAAACAACAATTTTAAATAATTTTAAAATAATAAACGGAACAAAAGACACACAAAACCGTGTGTGTGTGTGTGTGTGACAGACAGACAGACAGACAGACAGACAGACAGACAGAGACTTAATGAGAGGGATGAGCTTGTCAAACTCAATATAACTATCAATGTACTTTCTCTTTTTAGGGTTAGGGCGTTTGTTTTTGTCATTGTCATTTTCATTGTCATTTCTTTTACCACTTCTTGAGGAACTTGGCGGACACAAAAATCGATCCATGTTCGCTGCAGGGTGGCTAAAAATAGCCTGTGACTCGCTCCGTCTCAATTTAGTCAAGCTGGCGTCAAACAGCGCTGTTACTTCCGCCCGCTCGCTACAAAATAAAACTTCTGCATTTCAAAATAAAACGGCAAAAAAAAAAATAAAAATAAAACAAAACCGTGAATAATTTCGCGTACCCCCTGGACATGCGCCACATCCCCCTAGGGGTCCGCGGACCCCAGTTTGGATGTAGGTTACATACAAAATGTGTTTTAGTTCGCTACTAACCTGAAATAAGCAGGACACAGGAATGAATGAGAAACGATGTTGTCTCTTTACAAGGCGATCGTATAATGGCGCCTTACCAGAAACCCGCTTAGAAACTCAGTTCCTCTCAGAATGTAACAGGTAGGATGCAACGGACACTGCCCCCTACTGTTCATAGTTGGTGATGGTTCAATTCTATGTCTCTGTACTCTTTCACTTCAATCATAAATGTAGGTGTACATATATATATATATATAAAAAAAACTCCAAATCACACAAAAATAATTACTTTGTGGGTGTCACATTGGCTGGTAGTGTTCTGTAGCCCTGAGTCATGACTGAAGGATAAATGTAGAACCATGCTCTACTACGACATTTACCAGAAGAACTTGTTGGGCATCGTAGTAGACGAGGTTATAAATAAACGTCACATATAAATGTTCAGTTTAAACTTTTCTGTTGATGTGTTTATACCTGATGAAAACTATTTTCACTGGTTAAGTGGCTTGACTTCAACATGAGTGGATGAAGCAGCGTCAGTTAAGAGGCGGACAAATTTTTAATCGAATCACATGCGAGGATTTTAGATTTTTTTTTTTAAAAAAAGGATCTTTTGCGGGACAGTCCCAGATGATATTGTGAAATACCATCTGGTGACAGTCAGGTCATTGGCTTATTACATGAGAAAAAAATGGTCTGGTTCTGGAATGTTCTGGTGAAGTGTGGTGGTGATAAAGTGACAAGAAAAAAATGAGCCATAGACCACGAGGCTGTTTGTCGTTAGCTGCTCTTGTGTTAGCTCACTGCAGGTCAACGTCTGGATGACTCACACACATAGGTACTCAAATGAAAGCATTCCTCTAAAACAGATTTACCATTTCACTTCCTCACAATTTAATAATCACAGGCGTCTGGATAAAATTCATACAAGAAAAATGTACAGATGAATAGTATACTGTTCAAATATAAATAAACATCCATACTAATTCATAAAGGTCTTTAATTTGGTCTAAATGTGATTCAAACTAGAGGTGGAGCCACACATAAAGATCTGGGCTTTACCACAGAGGGGGTAAAAAATAGATTTCTTAAATGTAATTTCCTGTATTCTAGTGTATTTTAAGGTGACCTGTTTAACAAATCCTAACCTCATAACATAGATATAGAACACTATACAGTATATTAGTATGTTAGCATGTTAGCATGGTTAGCCTCAGGTGCACTGCAGAAATCAACTCAGATAAATACTGCAAAACTAAGATATTAGGGATTTCTCAACTGTACTAGTACTAGTACTGGTACTGTACTGGTACTGGTACTGGTACTGGTACTGGTACTGGTACTGGTACTGCTACTGCTACTGCTACTGCTACTGCTACTGGTACTGTACTAGTACTGTACTGTACTGGTAATGGTACTGGTACTGGTACTGGTACTGGTACTGGTACTGGTACTGTACTAGTACTAGTACTGTACTGTACTGGTACTGTACTGGTACTGTACTAGTACTGTACTGGCACTGTACTGGTACTGCACTGGTACTGTCCTAGTACGTTACTGGTACTGTCCTAGTACTGTACTAGTACTAGTACTAGCACTGTACTGTACTGTACTGTACTGTACTGTACTGGTACTCGTACTGTACTGGTACTGTACTGGTACTCGTACTGTACTGGTACTGTACTGGTACTGTACTAGTCAGTGTTGGGAAAGTTCACCTTAATTAGGAACTAGTTCAAAGTTCAGTTCAAGTTACTGAATATGAATTAGTTCAGTTCATCGTTCATTCTTCCAAATTATCAACTAGAAGTTCATGGATCCCAAAATGAACTTTTTCGTTCTTTTTTATTTATTTATTATTTATTATTGTAAACTTATTATTAACCACTCCTGGCGTTATCATGTCAGTCAGGAAATCAGGGGTAAATGCAGAAGTAAGTACCTTACCCCAGGGTTAACTTCCCTCTGCAGGTTCTTAAAACACAAGGAGTAGTTTCACTGAGCTTCGTTTTCAATGTTTATTTCCAAGAACGGGACAACACCTGCTCTGGTCACCAGTCACACTCTGTACATTTAACTTTTTTTCTCCGCTCCCAAAAACTCTCTGCACCCCTCTCTCTCTCTCTCTCTCTCTCCTCATTGGCTGTTACCAACATTAGTTCAGAATAATATAAAAATGACATCTATGATAATGCTGTGTTTTGATCCCATTTTATTCCTTATAGGACTCAATAATTACAACGTGCTAAGAACGAAATGTGAACTAAATAAGAGCGCAGTTCAATAAATGTCAGAATAACCACGTTCACAACTTCCTGTTCATTTGGTAAAAGTGAACGAGTCGTTCACGTTCGTTAAAAATATGATATAGTTTGTGAAGGATCGTTCAATGAACTCGTTCAGGTACAACACTGGTACTAGTACTGTACTGGTACTGTACTGGTACTGTACTGGTAATGTACTAACCCACGTTACCAGAAGGATCATCCAATGAAACATTAGATAAAAATGACCACGCCCACATGGCTGTTGTTCATAATGGCCAGTTGTGACAAATTGAGATCAGTGATGAAGGTGTTTTTCATAGTTGTCCACAGACCACAGGTGCCAAAACACCCCTAAAAATATCCTAAACTCGCCCCTGGCGGTTAATAAGGCATTATTACCATCATTTTTTGCATCATTATTAATGAGAAACTGCAGAGTAATTACACTGGAAACTGTGTAAATGTAAATGTACCTGTTATAAATGAAAATAAAAGCAATATTACCATGAAATTACATCAAAATTACCATAAAATTACCACCTTATTAACACTCCATAATGTAAAGTGTTACCAGATAATCCCATCCTGTTCATACGTATTAGAATATAATGTGTACAAATGAGTATTTCCATGGTGGGATGTTTTTTGTTTGTGATTTTACATACCCTTGTGCGATGTAACCAATCTGCAGTAAATCACAGCCATATGTTTTGGTGCAGTTTGTCTCTAGGCGGGTTTTGGGTGGAAGTGTTCGACACAATCTTGATGATATGTGACTCACAGGTGGAGTCACAACCTCTGTTAACACTTTTTAGAAATGCCTTGTCAAACTCTATATTGTAATAATTTCCTGATAATATAATAACGTCTGAAAATGTCATAAACAGGGTTCCTGCCGATCCGTTTATTATTTGTTCATTCCTTTTTCAAAATAAAACAAAAAAATAACACAAAAAAACCTAGTTTCATCATTATTTGTTTCCAAAACCAAAATAAAAAAAAAACCATAATGAAGCATTTTTTAATTTTTAATTTTTCTGTTTAAATGAACAATAGAAAAACTGGATAAAGATTTCCTGTTTTCTCCAGAAGGAATTTGAGTGAACTGGAAATTAATCTTAACAACCCAAAGAAACATGTCCACTGGACTTAAAGATCATTAAAGTATGATTTATATTTACATTTTCTAATTCAATTTTATTTATAAAGCCCCAAAATCACAACAAAGTTGTCTTACAGGACTTTACAGAAACACAATCAACTACAGAAATATATGAAAAGTTTCAAACATCCCCTGTCCTTAGACCCTCCCCCTGTCCTTAGACCCTCCCCCTGTCCTTAGACCCTCCCCCTGTCCTTAGACCCTCCTCCTGTCCTTAGACCCTCCCCCTGTCCTTAGACCCTCCCCCTGTCCTTAGACCCTCCCCCTGTCCTTAGACCCTCCCCCTGTCCTTAGACCCTCCCCCTGTCCTTAGACCCTCCTGCTCTGCAAGAAAAAACTTCAAAACCCAGTGTGAAAAAATAAATGTTGAGGAAAACGACTCTGACGGACAGACCATAGATGAACAACCATTTGACACATGAGGGTCAGGGAGGAGGTCTGGGGTCACAGGTCAACACAGGACACAGGTGAGTCACTGCTGATCCTGTCGTCCATGGCTCCTTATGCAGATACTGCTGAGAGAGTTGGAAAGGAGACACTGAACAGACTTGATATGTAAAATAGGTTTAAGAAATTACAAACACAGATGAGAATGAGAGAGAGAGAGAGAGAGGTGATAGGGTTCAGTGTCTGTACTTCCCCCAGCTTTCTATCTCCTAGTGCAGCTTAGACTGAACTGTGACTTCAGTCTGTTTTTAACTAACCTGACCATTGTCAGAATGTTTTCAACCTAATTTTAAATGTAGAGACTGTGTCGACCTCTTTAATATTAAATGGAAGCTGATTCCATAAAACAGTAACCATGGTAACTAAAGGTACTAGCTCCTACTGTACTTTTATAAACCCTGGGAACTTTCCATAGACCTGCATTCTGAGAATGAAGGGCTCTATTGGGCTGGTACGGAACCAGATCATCTTTAAGATAAAAGGGGCATACCATTAACCCCTGACCCCTGACCCCTAACCCTAACCCATACCATTAATGGTTTCATATGTAAGGAGGATGATTTTAAATTTAATTCTAAACTCTTATAATAATTCTAAACTATTATAATGATTTATAAATAATGTAATATAGAGTTCTACATGTTGTATTTTGACAATCTGAGAATATTATATAGACTGTGAGGTAGAGGGATAATGTCATGTATATAGTACCTGTCAGATTATATATTATTATTATTATGATTATTATGATTATTATTATTAGTATTATTATTATTATTATTATTATTATTATTATTATTATTATTATTATTATTATTATTATTATTATTATTATTATTATTATTCATGTATTTATTTATTTATTTTTTAAAGACTCATTAAAATGTAATAAATCCTCAATAATCTAATAAGGTTTTACATTATTGGCAAAAATGTTAAGATGTTTGTTACTGGTGGAATTATTATATTATTGGATTTTATTATATTTTCTATCAAGTTAATTTTTAATTGTCCAGAAGTTGTACTTTTTTTTTTTTTTTTACTTTTACTTCAGAAAAGCAGTTGAATCAGTTTTTCTACTACTTAGACCAGAGTATTTTTCCACACCAGCATCTGTACTTCTACTTTCAGTACAGTACTGTGAGTACTTTTACCACCTCTGATGAACACACAAAACAAGACATCTATTATCTATTATCTATTATCTATTATCTATTATCTATTTTTTATTATCTATTATTTATTATCTATCATCTATTATCTATTATTTATTATCTATCATCTATTATCTATTATTTATTATCTATCATCTATTATCTATTATCTATTATCTATTATCTATTATCTATTATCTATTTTTTATTATCTATTATTTATTATCTATCATCTATTATCTATTATTTATTATCTATCATCTATTATCTATTATCTATTATCTATCATCTATTATCTATTATCTATCATCTATTATCTATTATTTATTATCTATTATCTATTATCTATTATCTATTATCTATTATCTATTTATTTACCTGGAGTTAAAGTAGTTTCAGGTTACTTTTTAAATCTGTATTTTAGTATTTATTTAATCTGTTTTTAATCATACAGATATTTTTTCTGCACTTTATCTATAATGTTTTTGTGAAATGAAAAAAAATCAAATGTTTGCAAAGAGACAGATTTTTTTGTGTCTGGCACCACCTTTTGTCTTTATGTCAGTTTGTATATAAGGTGTATTGTATATAAACTAATGGTGTCTTTTAGGGATGTTTTTATGGGTAATAATCTATCTATCTATCTGTCTGTCTGTCTGTCTGTCTGTCTGTGTTTGCTGACCTTTAAACAGTACATCCATAAACTGCCTTAAACCATTGGATTCTGTCGACTGTTATTATTATTATTATGTAGAAAATAAAAGTACCCACCCAAACCCACCCTTCTTTTCTGCACATGCAGTGGATGTTTCAGTAACATACCAAAATCCTTCTAGAACATGTGTAGGAGTTTAGGTTTTTTTTTCTCCTTGTTGTTCAGAATGTACAAAGTTAAAAAAGGGAGTTTTCATGTGTTTGTGTTTATGTTGCAGCCACACCTTCTGAAACACATACACACATTATCACACATGATTATATTTGACATTCTGTCAAATTTAACCCATTCAAACCCAAACACTCACAGGTCGTATGTAGGACTAAAAGTGCCAAAATTAAAATAAATACATTAGAAAATAATTAATTATATATGTCAATAATGAGTTAAAATTTGAAATAAATACATAAATATGTTATTAAACGCGCATAAATTAATTAAAATACTAAATAATTTGAGTTAAAAAAAAACCCAACAAAACAAAAACATATTTGATCCTTGTGTTGTATGGAGGGCTAAGAGTGTTTAATACATTATTAAATAATTAAATAAATACATTATTAATGAAATAAAATTGGTATTAAATACATAATGTTAAATGCGTAGTTAATTCACTAAAATACAAATTCATTTGAGGTAAAAATATTTTTTTTATTTCTCTAATTAATTAATTAATTAATTAATATTTCATGATCCTTGTGGTGTATGGAGGGCTAAAAGTATCAAAATTAAATAAATGAATCCTTAAATAATTAAGTAAATATGCCATTAATGAATTCAAATTGGAATTAAATTGATAAATATGTTATTGAATGTGTCATTAATTCATTAAAATACCAATTCATTTGAGTTAAAAGCCAAATTTATTATTTCACTAATTAATTAATTAATTAATTAATTAATTAATTAATTAATTAAATATTTCTTGGTCCTTGTGCTGTATGTTGGACTAAACGTGACAAAATTAATAAATACATAATTAAATAACTAATTAAATATGTCATTAATGAATTAATATTGGAATTAAATACATAAATATGTTATTGACTGTGTTAATTAATTAAAGGTTGAGGTTAATTGAGGTTAAAAAAACATATATTAGGATTTCACGAATTAATTATTTCATTCATTTGAGATAAAAAGAAAAAAATACTCACAATTTGTACTCACGTATTAGTGAAAAAATAAGTAAATAAAATTAAAAATAAAATAAATAAAAGTAGAAGTACTGATTCAACTCTTATTTTTACAGATTTGACTCTGTACATGGTTACCATGGAAACACCATCATCTTCTACAACCCATGGAGTTTGACTTTATGTCAGTTAAATATATTTGCTGAGTCACTTTTTCTACAGTTTTTGTTGAATAACTCAACATTTAATCTAAATTTTCATCAACATCTATGTGATCAATAAATTAAAGATATGAAAAAACATGATTTAAACTGAAAAAAAAAAGAAAAATACAGACGACAATATTATACTAAATAAGTTACTTCATTTAGCAGCTGATTCACTACTGTTTATATTATACACTGGTACCTCTACTAACCAAAGTAATTTATTCCACAAGTGTTTTTGTACTGTGAATTTTGCATAATTTTGGCTTTTCATCTCATAATTTGGCCTTTTTGTGGGATAATTTTGAATTTTTATCTCAGAATTTCATTTAAAGTTTGATTTATCAGAATAAGAGTGTGTTTTGTTCCGTGTCACAACTTAACTAGCTTTACATTATTGTTTTTGTTTATCTTCACTTAATGCTCCTTATAATCCAGTTCACTTTATAGTGTGTAAAATACAGTAAATAAACCATTAAACTTAACATTGACACTGATTATTCATGGACGTACGTCAGATGTAGGACACTATGTTTACAGATGATCATTTAGAATTACACTAAAAGCAAAGAGGGGTGTTCGCCTAGTGTTCGCCTAGGGCACCACATGGACCAGACCTGGCCCTGTGTACATTATGTACTTATGTACAGTACGTACAGTACCTATAGTACCTATAGTACCTATAGTACCTATAGTAATGTACATAGTATTAATGTCTCGGAGGTTTCGGTTTCGGAAATAGAATTTTCTTTCGTTTACAGAGACAAAAAATTGAGGTAAATGTTTTTGTTACTTGGATTATTCATTAGCTGGGTCTGTGGTAAGTAAAGGTACCACTGTATTAACATTAGGAACATCATCATCATCCTCATCATCATCATCCTCATCACCATCATCCTCATCATCATCACCCTCATCATCCTCATCATCATCATCCTCATCCTCTTCATCATCATCATCCTCATCATCCTCATCATCATCCTCATACTCATCATCATCACCCTCATCATCGTCATCATCATCCTCATCCTCATCACCATCATCCTCATCACCATCATCCTCATCATCATCACCCTCATCATCCTCATTATCATCACCCTCATCATCGTCATCATCATCCTCATCCTCTTCATCATCATCACCATCATCATCCTCATCCTCATCATCATCACCCTCATCATCGTCATCATCATCCTCATCCTCTTCATCATCATCATCCTCATCATCCTCATCCTCATCATCATCCTCATACTCATCATCATCACCCTCATCATCGTCATCATCGTCATCATCATCCTCATCCTCATCACCATCATCCTCATCATCCTCATCACCATGATCCTCATCATCATCACCTTCATCATCATCCTCTTCATCATCGTCTTCATCATCCTCCTCCTCATCATCATCATCCTCATCCTCTTCATCCTCATCATCCTCATCTTCATCCTCATCCTCTTCATCATCATCCTCATCACCATCATCCTCATCATCATCACCCTCATCCTCCTCATCATCCTCATACTCATCCTCATCACCATCATCTTCATCATCATCACCCTCATCATCCTCATCATCCTCATCATCATCATCATCATCATCATCATCATCATCATCATCATCTTCATCATCATCATCCTCATCCTCATCATCCTCATCATCTTCATCATCATCACCCTCATCATCCTCATCATCATCATCATCCTCATCCTCATCACCATCATCCTCATCATCATCACCCTCATCATCCTCATCATCTTCATCCTCATCCTCTTCATCATCATCCTCATCCTCATCATCCTCATCATCGGCATCATCATCCTCATCTTCATCCTCATCCTCTTCATCATCATCCTCTTCATCATCATCATCATCCTCATCATCATCCTCATCCTCTTCATCATCATCACCCTCATCCTCTTCATCATCATCCTCATCATCATCACCCTCATCCTCCTCATCATCACCCTCATCCTCCTCATCATCCTCATACTCATCCTCATCACCATCATCTTCATCATCATCACCCTCATCATCCTCATCATCCTCATCCTCTTCATCATCCTCATCATCCTCATCATCCTCATCATCTTCATCATCATCACCCTCATCATCCTCATCCTCATCCTCATCATCATCATCATCCTCATCCTCATCCTCATCATCATCACCCTCATCATCCTCATCATCCACATCATCCTCATCATCTTCATCCTCATCATCATCCTCGTCATCATCATCCTCATCCTCATCCTCATCATCCTCATCATCGGCATCATCATCCTCATCTTCATCCTCATCCTCTTCATCATCATCATCACCCTCATCATCTTCATCATCATCCTCATCATCATCATCATCATCATCATCATCATCATCATCATCATCCTCATCCTCATCATCGGCATCATCATCCTCATCTTCATCCTCATCATCATCCTCATCATCCTCATCATCGGCATCATCATCCTCATCTTCATCCTCATCCTCTTCATCATCATCCTCATCATCGTCATCATCATCCTCATCCTCATCATCCTCATCATCGGCATCATCATCCTCATCTTCATCCTCATCCTCTTCATCATCATCCTCATCATCATCATCATCATCATCATCCTCATCATCATCATCATCATCCTCATCTTCATCCTCATCCTCATCCTCATCCTCATCATCCTCATCACCACATCACAGAAAATAATCCTGTGCCTTCACTTTCATCCGTTCCATTTAAAGACAGGATGTGGTTTTTCTGTGGGCGATGTGATAAATACTGAAGAGAAGAATCTCTGCACCGTTTCCCACTGGATTTGACAAAGTGTGTGGGAACAAACACAAGACAAAGAAGCATCAAACACACTCTGCATGAGACGATGCCACAGTTTCCCACTTTGTTCTTCACTGACTCACACGTACCAACTCTGTGTGTGTGTGTGTGTGTGTGTGTGTGTGGATTCCTATCTTTATGGGGACATTAATTTGTTTACACAGTGGGTAAATGGGGAAGCAAAATTTAGGTCCCCACAAGGGTGAAATATACAGAATGCAATGATGTCTCCTATAAATGTATTAAATATTTTTTTCTGGAAGTCCCCATAAAGTATGAGGGAAACAGGTATGAAGTAAAACATGTATTTTTCAAAGGTTTGAAGATGTTTAAAAAGTATTTATTTTTATGTATTTTTTAAATATTTTTTTTCTCATTTTTTAAATTTTTATTTTTTTTATTTTTTATTAATTCATTTGTTTTTTTTAATTTAATTTAATTTTCAAAGTTGTATTATTATTACTATTTTATTATAATATTACTTTTCTTTTTCCATTTATTTAATGTTTTTATGTTATTTTTAAATTTTTAAGTATTTTTTATTAGACATTTTTTTATTTATTCATTTAAAAGATAATAATAATAATAATAATAATAATAATAATAATAATAATAATAATAATAATAATAATAATAATAATAATAATAATAATAATAATAATAATAATAATAATAATAATAATAATAATAACATAGACAGCAGACCTCCATATGACATGATGGCTCCATCATAGGTGTTGACCCATCTGATGTCTGAAGGTTAGGGTTAGGGGTCAAAGGTTAGGGTTATAGATATTACCACTGATGTGTTTTAACTGTTGACTTTTAGTGTGACCTTGACCTTTGACCTTCATTACTTAAAACATAACGGGTTATTTCAAAGTCTGTTCAGAACTTTGTGTGTAATCCTGACAGACAGACAGACCCACACACAGACAGACAGACAGACAGACAGACAGACAGACAGACAGACAGACAGACAGACAGACAGACAGACAGACAGACAGACAGACAGACAGACAGACAGACAGACAGACAGACAGACAGACAGACTGACAGACCTGAATTTAATACCTCCTTGGTCGAGGTAAATAATGCCTTTTTTTCCCCAGGTAAACATGTTAAGAGGCTGCTACCTGACTGCTGCTGAGGCTGCTGTCTGACTGCTGCTGAGGCTGCTGTGTGACTGCTGTTGAGGTTGCTGTGTGACTGCTGCTGAGGCTGCTGTATCTTTGTCACATTCTAGTTCTATTCCAGTGCTACAGTTAGAGTGAACAGTTACTGACATGAATATAGTGTTATCGTTAAACTTCCCACGTCTCCACATTCAACACTGTTAGATCTATTTAAAGGTAACATTTATTGTGTATTACTCACTTGTATTAATTATATTGGATTAATATTGATTAATAGACTATTAAATACTTGAATAACATTAGTTTTACAAGCTTGGAAATTCATGTTTTTTTTATTAACCATGTAAGTTGTCGTCGCTGTCACCGTCGCCCAGACTTCCCTCTCCCTCGCCACCTCAGCCGGCTCCTCCAGGGGAATCCCGAGGCGTTCCCAGGCCAGCCCAAAGATAGAATCGCTCCCTCCTGGGTCGACCCCGAGGTCTCCTCCTGGATGGACATGTAAGTTAGTGCAGTGTAGTAAAAGAAGTCAAATAAATAAATATAAATAAATAAATAAATAGACCTAATGACATCATGTACAGGTTATAATATAAAGAGCTGCTGAATATTAGTTTGAACGTCACTATTTTTTAATAACATTCCAATAATATTCGAATGTCAAAGCCCTACGCTGTAAACCTAAAGGTTCAGAATAATTAAATATATTGTAAATACTCAAAGTTTCAGTAATAGTTTTACTAACTCAAATGTATTCAGTTGTTGTAACATGTTCTTTTTAAGTTCTTCTAATTCATATGTTTATTAAGGGGAACTATCGTAGATATAAGTGAACAGAACTTAACAACATATGAGGTTAATCCGTGTATCATTCGTTCATTTGTTTTTCAAAATAAAACTAAAAATAAGACAACAAAAAACAACTTGTTTCTTCATTTATTTTTTTCTAAAACCAAAATGAAAAATCAGACAATGATCTGTTTTTTCATTTTTCCTTTTTGTGTTTAAATGAATAATGGAAAAAAATGGATCACAGACGTTTTCCGTTTGATCCAATTTTGACCCGAAGCAAATTGTGTAAACTAGAAAAATGACCTTTGACCTGCAGTGACAAAAATAGATCTGAACATCAATGAAAGGTAAACACCAGCTATAACTAGCGTTAGCTAACTCTGTGACTACGGCAGATGACATTAGCCCGGTCATTTTCTACCATTATCGACACAAGCATGTTATATCAGCTGTTATCTGGATAAAACAACTACATTAACACCACGAAAAATGAACATTTTTATAACGTTTGCTAACTTAAACCCACGGTTCTCAAACTGGGGTCCGCGGACCCCTAGGGGGACATGGCGCATGTCCAGGGGGTATGCGAAATTATTCACAGGTTTGTTTTTTGTTTTTGTTTTTTTGCTGTTTTATTTTGAAATACGGAAGTTTTATTTTGTAGCTAGCGGGCGGAAGTAACAGCGCTGTTTGACGCCAGCTTGACTAAATTGAGACGGAGCGAGTCACAGGCTATTTTTAGCCACCCTGCAGCGAACATGGATCGATTTTTGTGTCCGCCAAGTTCCTCAAGAAGTGGTAAAAGAAATGACAATGAAAATGACAATGACAAAAACAAACGCCCTAACCCTAAAAAGAGAAAGTACATTGATAGTTATATTGAGTTTGACAAGATCATCCCTCTCATTAAGTCTCTGTCTGTCTGTCTGTCTGTCACACACACACACACACACACACACACGGTTTTGTGTGTCTTTTGTTCCGTTTATTATTTTAAAATTATTTAAAATTGTTGTTTCTGAAGTGTTCATTTATATTATAATACCTGAAAATGTGGCTGGTTTGCACAAAAGCACTATTAAAAAAGGTTATCATTGTTTCATAATAATCATTGTTGAAGTGGTTTTTTTATCATTTTCAGTATCGTGAGGATGAGGGGGGACATGGAAAAATGTCACCCCTCCAAGGGGGACCTGGGCCAAAAAAGTTTGAGAACCCCTGACTTAAACGATAGCTAGCTTGTCTGCACCAGCCGCTATTGACGAAAGATAGTAAGATAAAAAATACACGTTATGCAACAATGAGGAACATAATCCATAAAATGGACCAAAACTAAGATAATACAATGATTTTTGTCATTTTTATATCTTCATTATTAAAGAAAATACTTACATTTGTAGCTCAACTTCTTTGAAGCCATGTTTGTTGCTAAACATATGCAATGAATTCTGGGTAGTGTAGTGTCAGGGAGATTCAGAGGATAAACAGCCCTCAACTTAACGTTCTTAGAATTGGGACAACACTTAACACTCTGTGGGAGTGTGAATGTTTAAGAGTGTGAATGTTTAAGAGTGTGAATGTTTAAGAGTGTGAATGTTTAAGAGTGTGAATGTTTAAGAGTGTGAATGTTTAAGAGTGTGAATGTTTAAGAGTGTGAATGTTTAAGAGTGTGAATGTTTAAGAGTGTGAATGTTTAAGAGTGTGAATGTTTAAGAGTGTGAATGTTTAAGAGTGTGAATGTTTAAGAGTGTGAATGTTTAAGAGTGAGTGTTAAGGGAGGAATATGAACTGGCCGTTATTGTCCCAGTAGAACTGACAGAACCTTAGAACCCTAATTAATAAGTAATGTTTTAATTTAAGCCTCTACATTTTTAAATTCTGGAAGTTTTTATTTTTTTAAGTTTCATCAATTTAAAATAATTGAGGTAATCAATTTCCTTAAATGTTTAAATTCCTGCTAATTTATTCAGGTTTACAGTGTAGAATATAAGGGTTAGGGAGTGAAAGCTGTAACCATGGAAACCTGTGTGTGTGTGTGTGTGTGTGTGTGTGTGTGATAAATGAGTCATTAAAAGTCTAAAAGCCACACATGCGGCGTCTCTTCATTAACTCGTCGTGAACTTTCTAGTTGTGATGACCTCACTTCCTGTTATAAATGCTGACCATCTCACTCTTACAGAACACCTCAGTCCAATTATTTGGTCCCAAAGCAGCAGAGCCAGAACCATTAGAAGCGCCTCATGAGTCTGTTGGACCTATAATAAGGATCCACAGACTGGACCTGTAACCTCTCACAGGTTTGATCTCATTATACAGAGTAATTTATTACTGATGTTATACAACTGCTGCCGTCACTGCACAAGCAGGAATGTCCCCATAGTGTCTTCACTTAGTGGGAGGAAGTAAAAGGAAGTGAGCGGCATCTTTACCTGCTGCAAAAGGTTCCAACAGGTCATCAGAAAAAAGAAAAAAAAAAAAAAGTCTTATTGATGAGATGAATGTTTTTAAAAGTACCCATGAAAGAACGTCCCCAGGAGGTCAGTGGATGTGGGCGGGAAACACCAGCTATGAAAGGACATATAACACACTTTTATGATGGTTTTTTTGTTCATTTTTGTTCATTTTATTGAATATTTTGCTCATTTTTCAGATTATTTAGTTAATTTTAGTTCATTTTAATGATTATTTTTGGTAATTTTTCTTCACTTTAAAAATGTTTTAGTAATTTTTTTGTTTATTTTATTGAATATTTTGTTCATTTTTCAGATTATTTTGTTCATTTGAGTTCATTTTAATGATTATTTTGGTCATTTTTCTTCACTTTAAAAATATTTAGGTAATTTTCTGCTCATTTTATTGATTTTTTTGTTCATTTTATTGCATATTTTGTTCCTTTTGCAGATTATTTTGTTCATTTTAGTTCATTTTAATGATTATTTTGGTCATTTTTCTTCACTTTAAATAATATTTGGTAATTTTTTTGTTCATTTTATTGCATATTTTGTTCATGTTTCAGATTATTTTGTTCATTTTAGTTCATTTTAATGATTATTTTTGGTAATTTTTCTTCACTTTAAAAAATATGTTAGTAATTTTTTGTTTATTTTATTGAATATTTTGTTAATTTTTCAGATTATTTTGTTCATTTTAGTTCATTTTAATGATTATTTTGGTCATTTTTGTTCATTTTATTGATTATTTTGTTCATTTTACAGATTACTTTGTTCATTTTATTGATTATTTAGGTCATTTTTCTTCACTTTAAAAAATATTTTGGTCATTTTTTGCTCAACTTATTGATTATTAAGAACACAGTAATGGTCTTTACTAACTTTTCACTTTGTTTATCATGTACCTTTTACAGTTACTGTACAAACACCAATTTTCTCCAAAATGACAGATATTTGAGATGAGATATTTTAATTACATGACAATGAATGATTTGAATGTTGAAAAAAAATGCAGTTAGTGGGAGGAAGTAAAAGGAAGTGAGCGTCATCTTTATCTTCCAACAGGTCATCAGAAAAAAGAAAAAAAAAACCTTATTGATGAGATGAATGTTTTTAAAAGTACCCATGAAAGAACGTCCCCAGGAGGTCAGTGGATGTGGGCGGGAAACACCAGCTATGAAAGAACATATAACACACTTATATGATGGTTTTTTTGTTCATTTTTGTTCATTTTATTGAATATTTTGGTAATTTTTCTTCACTTTAAAAATATTTTGGTAATTTTCTGCTCATTTTATTGATTTTTTTGTTCATTTTATTGCATATTTTGTTCATTTTTCAGATTATTTTGTTCATTTTAGTTCATTTTAATGATTATTTTGGTAATTTTTCTTCACTTTAAAAATATTTTGGTAATTTTTTGTTCATTTTATTGAATATTTTGTTCATTTTTCAGATTATTTTGTTCATTTTAGTTCATTTTAATGATTATTTTGGTCATTTTTCTTCACTTTAAAAATATTTTGGTAATTTTCTGCTCATTTTATTGATTTTTTTGTTCATTTTATTGCATATTTTGTTCCTTTTGCAGATTATTTTGTAAATTTTTTTTCATTTTATTGAATATTTTGTTCATTTTTCAGATTATTTTGTTCATTTTAGTTCATTTTAATGATTATTTTGGTAATTTTTCTTCACTTTAAAAATATTTTGGTAATTTTCTGCTCATTTTATTGAATATTTTGTAAATTTTTCTTCATTTTACAGATTTTTTTCATTTTTCTTCATTTTATTGAATATTTTGTTAATTTTACAGATTATTTTGTTAATTTTTCTTCATTTTACAGATTTGAGATGAGATATTTTAATTACATGACAATGAATGATTTGAATGTTGAAAAAAAATGCAGTTAGTGGGAGGAAGTAAAAGGAAGTGAGCGTCATCTTTATCTTCCAACAGGTCATCAGAAAAAAGAAAAAAAAAACCTTATTGATGAGATGAATGTTTTTAAAAGTACCCATGAAAGAACGTCCCCAGGAGGTCAGTGGATGTGGGCGGGAAACACCAGCTATGAAAGAACATATAACACACTTTTATGATGCTTTTTTTCCCACTTATTTGTCCCGCATGAGAAAAAGGCTCAGTTTCCCTGATGGT
The DNA here is from genome assembly GCA_020466265.1 of Siphamia tubifer. Classification (NCBI taxonomy): domain Eukaryota; kingdom Metazoa; phylum Chordata; class Actinopteri; order Kurtiformes; family Apogonidae; genus Siphamia; species Siphamia tubifer. The sequence goes on from CM035805.1 coordinate 5,308,588, forward strand.
TAAAAGCTTCACATGAAATAAAAATATATTTAACATTAAGACGCACATGCTGTCAGTGATCTGGAGGAAACTGCAGTAAAACACGTCTGCAAGGAAAATGATTACACAATAAAAGTAATCATTGATCATTTCTGCTCATTTTATTGATTATTTTGTTCATTTTTCTTAATTTTACAGATTATTTTGGTAATTTTTTTGTCAATTTTACTCAATATTTCGGTCATTTTTGTTCCTTTTATTGATTATTTTGTTCATTTTACAGATTATTTTGTTAATTTTTATACATTTTATTGATTATTTTGGTCATTTTTATTCATGTTAAAGAATATTTTGGTAAGTTTTTGCTCATTTTATGATGACTTTGTTCATTTTTCTTAATTTTACAGATTATTTTGGTAATTTTTTAGTCATTTTTCTTAATTTTAAAGAATATTTTGGTAAATTTTGCTCATTTTATTGATGATTTTGTTCATTTTTCTTCATTTTACAAATTACTTTGGCATTTCTGTTAATTTTATTATTTTGTTCATTTTACAGATTATTTTGTTCATTTTAGTTCATTTTATTGATTATTTTTGTTCATTTTACAGACTAATTTGTTCATTTTATGGATTATTTTCGTCGTTTTCTTCATTTTAAAGAACATTTTGGCATTTTTTTTGCTACTTTTTATTGATTATTTTGTTCATTTTTCTCCATTTTACAGATTATTTTGGTAAATTTTGTTACTTTTACGCAATATTTTTGTCATTTTTGTTTATTTTATTGAATATTTTATTTTTTCAGATTATTTGTTTCATTTTAGTTCATTTTAATGATTATTTTGGTCATTTTTCTTCACTTTAAAAAATATTTTGGTAATTTTTTGCTCATTTTATTGATTATTTTGTTCATTTTTCTTAATTTTACAGATTTTTTGTTCATTTTTGTTCATTTTATTGATCATTTTGTTGTAGTTTTTCTTCATTTTAAAGAATATTTTGGTCATTTTTATCTTGTTTTACAGATTATTTTGTTAATTTTTTTATTCAGTTTACAGATTATTTTGTTCATTTTTCTTCATTTTATTGATAATTTTTTCTGTAGTTTTTCTTCATTTTAAAGAATATTTTTGGTCATTTTTGGCTCGTTTTATTGATTATTTTGTTCATTTTTCTTAATTTTACAGATTATTTTATTAATTTTTTGTTAATTTTACAGATTATTTTGTTCATTTTTGGTTATTTTATTGAATATTTTGTCATTTTTCTTCATTTTAAAGAATATTCTGGTCATTTTTGGCTGAATTTATTAATTATTAAGAACACAGTAATGGTCTTTACTGACTTTTCACTTTGTTTTACTAGTACTTTTTACAGTTACTGTACAAACACTCACTGATTTTCTCCAAAACGACAGACATTTGAAATAAGATATTTTATTACTTGACAAAGAATGATATGAATGTTGAAAAAAAAACAAAAACACAATAATTAATTTTCTCCAAAAAATGCAGTTACTGTGTTTTTACGTCGTAGGACAGAGTTTTATGTTCTTTGATATAAAGTGTCATTTTCTCAAATGCACTTTATATTTATTATAAGGTTTTAAAATAGCTGGTGCATAAACTAAATCAGACTCTTATAATTTAACGGTGTGTGAGGTTTACATCCTTTTGTTGGTCAGTGTTTTCTACTCCTACAGCATCTCCCACTGGATCACACAGGAAACACACGCATGAGGATTTATTTATTTATTTATTTTCCTCCACTGTATTAACATAGAAGGAAAGAAATAAAACTGGTTTTTATTGGATCAGTTTTAAAGATTCAAACTCCTATTAATTCATCTGAATAAATGGTGTCAAATGCAGTCGTTAACATTTTCATAGTTTTCACACATTTAAAGCTTCTGTAGTGAAATGGAAACAAGTTCATCTTTTATGTTCGATTACTGATATATTTAAGAGAAAAAAACACTTTTTCTTTATTTTTGATATAAATACTCTGAGCATGTCCCATGATTTGGACTTTTTATATCAACATTTTCTTCTTGTCATAATTTCAACTCTTTATTTCATAATTATGCATTTTTATGTCATATTTCTAATATTTATTTATAATTATGAGTTTTTAATCTCATAACTATGACTTTTTATCTCAATTGTACCATTTTATTCATAATTTTATCTTTTTATCTTAATTTTTAAAACTCATATTTATTACTTTAGAAAGTATAATGTTACTGTAGTGTAGTTTTTTTTAGGTATCTGTACTTTACTGGAGTATTTGTTTTCTTGAATTGTTTTACTTTTACTGCTTACATCTGTTCATAAATATATGTACTTTATACTCTTTATATTTATATAAATATATGTACTTTATACTCTTTATATTTATATAAATATATGTACTTTATACTCTTTATATTTATATAAATATATGTACTTTATACTCTTTACATTTATATAAATATATGTACTTTATACTCTTTATATTTATATAAATATATGTACTTTATACTCTTTATATTTATATAAATATATGTACTTTATACTCTTTATATTCTCAGAATAGACTCATTACTTTTTTAAACTAAATAGATGTGACAGTAGAAAAATCATTGGAGGAGATTAACTGACTTTTTATATAATAATTATATAATTATTATCTCATCATTTTGACTTTTATTTCACAATTTTGACCTTTTCTCTTAAAATTAGTATTATAAAATGTCATATTTATATATTATTAAAACTGTCTCTCAATTGTGGCTTCTTCTTTTATTTATTTATTTATTTATTTATTTATTTATTTATTTATTTATTTATTTATTTATTTATTTATTTATTTATTTATTTATTTATTTATTCATTCATTCATTCATTTATTTATTTATTTTCCTTACTGTTCAGTGACCCTATTAAACACATCACACACTAACTCACTTTTAAAGGCTTTATTTTTTAGGTACTTTTGAAACTTTTCACATTTTTCCTTCTTAAATAAGTATTATTGAATTCATGGCAAAAAATATAGTTTTACTTTACTTTTTTTTCTCCCTTTTTTTTAAACTTTATTACAGTTGAAAAGTTGTACTTTAAAAAAAACCTTTTCCTTCAGTAAAGTAGTTGAATCAGTACTTCTACTTTTACCACAGTATTTTTCCCACCAGTAGTTGTACTTCTACTACAGTACACAATGTTGTAAAACACATGTTCAACCACCAGAGGCTGCACTTTTATTAAACATGAGGAAGACTGGAGTGAATGGGATGAATTATGATGTTGACAACTTCCTCACAAGAGACAAAAACAAACAAACAAACAAACAAATAAATCAATAAATAAATAAATAAGAATATGGCTGAAAGAATTAAAATAACGTCTCATTTTGTTTTTTTCAACAAACACTAAGAGACATTTTAGGAATGTTTTTTTATTTCTTCAGCCACATTTGTCTGTTTTCATTTGTCATCTAATAACTGCATTATTTATTTAATGATAGTTAACGTAACAAGAACCACATTTACGTCTAGTTTTGTGTTGTTTTTGTCACGTGATAAAGGTTCGTTGATGACAATATTTAGTCACTATAAGGTGAACTGTCAATGAATGGATTAGTTTTTAGATTCATCATATATAAAGTGAAGTGGATTAAATACTGGATGGCATTAAGTGAAGGAAAAATTATGAGATAAAAAGTCAAAATTATGAGACAAATTCAAAATGAAGAGTTTTCTCCACATTTGTTTGTGTTTCTTTGTGTATTTTATGGTAAATTTGAGTACCCCCCCCACACACACACAAAACAGTTGAATGAAAGACGATGATTAATGATTAATTAAAATTAATCCAAAACAACATTGTGATTAATCGAATTAAAAATTTTACATATTTTTTCATTTCTTTTACTTATTTTATTAATATTTTTTGTTTTTTTTCTGTATTTTAAAAGAGTTTTTAACTGTGTTCCTTTTTTGGTGAATTTTAGTAGATTTAAACATGTATTAACCTGTGATTAATCTGATTAAACATTGAAATTAAGTGGAGATAATTCATCTGACTATAGTATATATTTTTAACATATTATATATTTGGTATGTTGCATATTTGTGACATTAGGTGTTAAA
>CM035805.1:5317697-5337697 GCA_020466265.1 Siphamia tubifer
TTATTATCATGTATATCATTATTATCATTAACATCATTATTATCATTTATATAATTAATATCATTAACATCATTAACATCATGTGACTCTGCTGTTGTTGCTGTTTCCGACATTTTCCATGGTCCTTGAACGCATCATCAGTGCTTGTCTGCCGTGTCCTGAACGCCTCCATTGGACTGGAGGACTAGTATAAACATTAGCAGGAGTCCCAGGACAGAAGAAGAACACTTCTTTATCCACAGACAAAGTCTGGAACAACTTTTTTCTGACTCATTTTTTCACTTTTACGCGTTTTTTTCGCTCGAGGGAAAAAAAAAGTTGTGAAAAAAAATCTGCGCAAACATGGAGTTGAAAGAAGTTTTGGGCTGAGTTTGCTTTTCCCTCTGTCTGGGTTTTTTTTTGTTCCAAAAAGGCTGCTCTCATTTAATTAAAGAGTCTCGAGATCTTTATTATCATCATCTTCATCATCATCATCTTCATCCTCGGAGCCTGAAGTCAGAATAAAAAATAAAATCTACTTTTTATGAGGATTATTCGTCGAGTTTAAGCAGATTTTTTGGGTGTTTTTTTTTTCTTCTTCTATTTTTCCTTCATCCACTCAGGAGCAGCAGTGGGACATGTAGAGGTGAGGACAACTACTGCCTTTAACTGGATGATATTATTTTTACTAACGGGGTTCATTCTTTTACATCGTTCTGAGAGAGAGAGAGAGAGAGAGAGAGAGAGAGAGAGAGAGAGAGAGAGAGAGAAAGAGAGAGAGAGAGGGGTGTGTGGGGGGGGGGCTTTAAAAGTCTCAAAAGGGCAGAGCTAAAATGTAGGCCAAATGCTTTAGCCACGTAGGGTAAGTCAGGGGATCCCAAATATTTTAATACCCCCCCCCCCCTACATACACACACACACACACACACACACACACACACACACACCCTCCTCTGCAGCAGATAAACACACATTAAAACTCAGTGAAAAAAAGTTCCAGTTCAGTGAAATCCTGCAACACAAGGATATTTAATATAAAAATATAAAACTAACTATATGTTTATGTTACACCACAAAATATAGTGTATATGTGTATATGTAATGTATGTATGTATATATATATATATATATATATATATATATATATATATATATATATATATATATATATATATATATATATATATATATATATATATATATATATATATATATATATATATAACTGTATGGTTTCGTTTTATTAATCACATTTAATGTAAAACTAACTATATTTTTTATATTGTGTACATCTTTGTTTGATAATATTAATGACAATTAATATAAAACTAACTATATTTTATATATATAAACAATATAGTTTATATTTACTCTCAGTTTTGGAAACACTGGTATAAAATAAATGTCTCTTGAAATAAATATATAGAATATTTTTAGTTTGTGTGTTATCTGTACTGTTGAGTCTGTAATAAAGCATCAATCAATCAATATAAATATATATTAAACTATATGTGTAATATAAAACTGTATGTGTTTGTTTTATAATGTTAATCACCTTTAATATAAAACTAACTATATTTTTTATATTACACTATATAAAAATATAGTATATATTTAATATATACATTGATATTAAACTCTTTGATTTATAATATAAATTAAACTATGTCTATTAATCACATTTAATATAAAACTTGTAAAACACAGCTTCAACGTTGGAATTATGTCAAAAACATTAAAATTGTAGCTTACAGTTTATTTTTAACTCTTTTATACGTATTTATCTGAAAATAAAAACACCAAATATTCAATAATTGTCATTTTTAACTCTTTAAATGCTGTGTTTATAATGTGAACAAACCATTTTTGATAAAAAAAAACCCCCCAAAAAACCCCTGATATTTTCCCCCCAAATACTACAGAACAAATTAATCACAACATTAGTAAATTCTTTGCATTATTATTTTTGGTACAAGGTCACATTTTCACAAATAAAGTGTGTATACTTAATAGCACATGTAATATTTAACTTTTAACACTAAACCACAAATATTTGTACTCACCACCGACAGCACACTGGTGGAATAATGTTAAAAAAATATTATTATTTTAGTTTTATGTTATTATTTTTATTTAACTCAATTTAATCATATTATTTTTATTTTAATATTTTTTTATCTTATATTATTTTATTTTACTTTATTTTTTTATTTTTAACTGTTTATAATTACACTATCTTCTACTGTAACACTTTGAGCTTTTTTTTTTTAAATGTAAAATGCTTTAAAAAAAAGTGCTTTATGAATGAAATTGATTATTGATTATTTATTATTTTTCTGAAAACCCAAACATCCACTGAAAACTAAAACCATCTACTGTTATAAAACTGTCATAAAGAACCATGTAAATAATTATAATTTTTCATCTTTTCATGGTCGTCACATATGACCCATTTGACTCTAGTTACCATGGAAACACCATCATCTAATACAACATCGATTCATCAATAAAATCTATGGAATTTGATCAATGTAGATACTGTTTTTTTTTTTTTTTTTGGCGTTCAGTTGTTGAAAAGTGACTTTTTGTTCATTTTTCTCTGAAAACCTTCAACTTTAATCTGAGTTTTTAACAACATTTACATTATTATCAAATAAAATCCAGGAAAATACTTGATTATTATAAAAAAAAAGCAAAACACAGAAGATAATAATAAAATGTCACAGTGATAAATGAGTGAATAAAAGTTAAATACAAGGAAGTGACATAAAGCAGCAGAACTGGGTCTGTGTGGGTTATGTGGGTTTTCTCCAGGTACTCTGGCTCCTCCCACCATCCAAACACATGCACTGATAGGTTAACTGGTTAACTAGTTAACTGGTTAACTGGTTAATCTATATTGGTGTAAATGTGACAGTGTTTGTTTATATATGTTCAGTCCTGAGATGAACTGACCCCACCTTCACCTGCTAACCCTAACACCTGTGACCCTAGTTGACCCCTGTGACCCTAGTTGACCCCTGTGACCCTAGTGAGGATAAAGTGTGAGAAAAAAATATATATTAGATGATAATCAGTCAGTAACAGGTTGAAGATGCAGAACACTGGGACATAGAAGAGTAGATGTGAAAAAAAACCCACTGGTTTAAACTAATACATGAAAATACTTTAACTGGATAAACCTGGTACTATCACAGGAAGTAAAAGTACTTTGTTACTGTACTTAAGTAGATTGTACTTTATACTCTTTACATTTATATAAATATTTGTACTTTATACTCTTTATATTTATATAAATATTTGTACTTTATACTCTTTATATTTATATAAATATGTGTACTTTATACTCTTTACATTTATATAAATATGTGTACTTTATACTCTTTACATTTATATAAATATTTGTACTTTATACTCTTTACATTTATATAAATATATGTACTTTATACTCTTTACATTTATATAAATATTTGTACTTTATACTCTTTACATTTATATAAATATTTGTACTTTATACTCTTTACATTTATATAAATATTTGTACTTTATACTCTTTACATTTATATTAATATTTGTACTTTATACTCTTTACATTTATATAAATATCTGTACTTTATACTCTTTACATTTATATAAATATATGTACTTTATACTCTTTACATTTATATAAATATCTGTACTTTATACTCTTTACATTTATATAAATATTTGTACTTTATACTCTTTACATTTATATAAATATTTGTACTTTATACTCTTTACATTTATATAAATATTTGTACTTTATACTCTTTACATTTATATAAATATATGTACTTTATACTCTTTACATTTATATAAATATTTGTACTTTATACTCTTTACATTTATATAAATATTTGTACTTTATACTCTTTACATTTATATAAATATTTGTACTTTATACTCTTTACATTTATATAAATATATGTACTTTATACTCTTTACATTTATATAAATATATGTACTTTATACTCTTTACATTTATATAAATATTTGTACTTTATACTCTTTACATTTATATAAATATATGTACTTTATACTCTTTACATTTATATAAATATTTGTACTTTATACTCTTTACATTTATATAAATATTTGTACTTTATACTCTTTACATTTATATAAATATTTGTACTTTATACTCTACATTCTCAGAATAGACTCATTACTTTTTCAAACTAAACAGATGTATATTATTCAGTATAAAAAAATAAATCATTGGAGGAAAGAACCATGACTTGATAAAAACATTATTTACACAGTAACTCACTTTTAAAGGCTTTATTTTGGATTCTTTTAAAACTTTTCAGATTTTTACTGATTAAATATGTATTCATGGAAAAAAAATGCATTTAATTTATTACTTTTGTACTTTATTACATTTGAGAAATTGTACTTTTTTTTTCTTTCACTTAAGTAGAGGAGTTGAATCAGTACTTCTACTTTTACCAAAGTATTTCTCCTCACAAGCGAGTACTTTGACCACCTCTGGGTACTATCCACCTCTGTATGTGAGGCACAGGTGTGTAGTTGAACTATAATTATAATATAATTATATTATATAAGGCTCATAATAGACATCTTCATTAAACCTCAAAACTAATCAGTGGATGAAAATAGTTTGATATAAATGAAGTTTTTGTTGATAAAAAGATGCATCATCTGTGCATCTGTAACGTAAGGCAACAAAATGACAATTAAAATAGTTCAACAGATTTTAAGTATTTCAACTTTAATTACAAAGTATTTTATTCATTACATTATTACATAATAATTAAATCCAAAATAATCAAATTATTAGTTGAATTATTTTGGATTTAACACATGTTGAGTAAATCCAAATCAATTTTAGGGGAAAACTGTCCAATATTTACTAGTTATCTGGAAAATACTAATTCACATCTAACAAATATCTGCAAAATACTTACTACAGTGGAGTTAATTCATATTCCTAAATATCTGGATGATAATGATTCATAAATTATTGATAAACTGATAAAAACTGATAAAAAAAAACAGTAAAATATAATTAATTTCTACTCAGTGATTATGTTAATAAAGAATTAAAATGTCATTAATTCAACATAACAATAAACCAAACGGCACAGAGTCTGTTTTTTCATCTAGTTTAATAGAATTTATTTAGTTCATATTAATTAATCCCAGTCACAGTTTTTAGAGTGTATTTTACTTTTTAATTTTATTTAATTATTTCAGCGACATAATAATAACGATGACAGTTAAACACATGTTCAGCGTCTGTGTGACTTAGCGTCGTTACCACAGATGTTATTTACTCCTGAGGAGTTTTTCACATCGCAGTATATATCGCAGGGTTTTAAAAAAAATCGCAATGTCAGTTTTTATCTCTGCGAAGGAACTTCTGTTTTACCGTGTGTTTGTTTGTTTGTTTGTTTGTTTGATTGTCAGTAAAATAACTCAAAAAGTTATGGATGGATTTTGATGAAACTTTTACAGATGATTGATAATGTGTCAAAGAAGAAACCAGTACACTTTGAGATATGAAGGTCAAAGGTCAAGGTGACAGTGGAGGTCAACAGTTCAAACACATCAGTGGTGATACCTCAGAATCTAAAGGTCAAAGGTCAAGGTGACAGTGGAGGTCAAAAGTTCAAACACATCAGTGGTGATACCTCAGAATCTAAAGGTCAAAGGTCAAGGTGACAGTGGAGGTCAAAAGTTCAAACACATCAGTGGTGATATCTCAGAATCTAGACCAGATAGTATCAGGTGTTTTTTTTATTCCCTTCGTCTGACCTTCTGACCTCAGATGAGATAACACCCATAGGCTCCATGACGTCACGTAAAGACGTCACATGACGTCACGTAAAGACGTCACGTGACGTCGCACCAATGGTATATTTGGTAAATGTATGACCTTTAACCTTAAAGCAGGTTATTGACATATTTAGTTAAATCAGACAATATCTTGTGCTTCATATTTAACATTAGATCTAACATGTGACATTTGGTCGTTGTGCGACGTCACATAACGTCAGAGTGACGTCATACGTGGTCGAATATTGAAATGGACATATGTGAAAAACAGGAGCCAGGATTTATTTGAATGTTTTTAAACCCTCTAAGGCAGGGGTGTCAAACTCATTTTAGTTCAGGGGCCACATTAAACCAAATTTGATCTGAATTGGGCCGTAACCACTAAAATAATAACGTGACATATGAATAATTTCCTCTGTTTTAGAGCAAAAAAAAAAAAAAACAGTTAAATTATGTGATAAAATGTTCACATCTACAAACTGTCCTTTATTTATTTATTTATTTTTACAAACTCTCCTTTAAAACAACGTGAACAACATGAATAAACTGACATTTTTACAGAAAACCACATTTAATTTTAACAAAATTATGTCTCACTTTATCATTTACAATGTACAGATAATTATTAGTGGATCTACAAATATACTAAACATTTAATAAAAGGCAGAACATTATTAAACTGACACATGTTCATGTTATTCATGTTTTTGTGAATTATAGTTTGTTTTATTAGAAATGCAGTAAAATGTTTGAATTAACAAAGAGCAAAATATACAGATGTATTTATTGGTTATTATGACAGTATTTTATTGATCCGACCCATTTGATCTGTGTGTGGAACCTGAAATAAACTTATCAATATATTTACTATCAATTTTATATTTCACACATTTATCACAGAGGCCACATGTTTGACCTGCTCTAAGGGACTGTTAATGACCAGTATATGTTACAGGGTTAAAAAAATGTAATGTCAGTTTTTATTTCTAATATAATGCAGCTGTGTGTGTGTGTGTGTGTGTGTGTGTATGTGTGTGTGTGTGTGTGTGTGTGTGTGTGTGTGTGTGTATGTGTGTGTGTGTATGTGTGTGTGTGTGTATGTGTGTGTGTGTATGTGTGTGTGTGTGTATGTGTGTGTGTGTGTGTGTGTGTGTGTATGTGTGTGTGTGTGTGTGTGTGTGTGTATGTGTGTGTGTTTGTGTGTGTGTATGTGTGTGTGTGTGTGTGTGTGTGTGTATGTGTGTGTGTGTGTGTGTATGTGTGTGTGTGTATGTGTGTGTGTGTGTGTGTGTGTATGTGTGTGTGTGTATGTGTGTGTGTGTATGTGTGTGTGTGTGTGTGTGTGTATGTGTGTGTGTGTGTGTGTGTGTATGTGTGTGTGTTTGTGTGTGTGTATGTGTGTGTGTGCGTGTGTGTGTGTGTGTATGTGTGTGTGTGTGTGTGTGTGTGTGTGTGTGTATGTGTGTGTGTGTGTGTGTGTGTGTGTATGTGTGTGTGTGTATGTGTGTGTGTGTATGTGTGTGTGTGTGTGTGTGTGTGTATGTGTGTGTGTGTGTGTGTGTGTATGTGTGTGTGTGTATGTGTGTGTGTGTGTATGTGTGTGTGTGTGTGTGTGTGTGTGTATGTGTGTGTGTGTGTGTGTGTATGTGTGTGTGTGTATGTGTGTGTGTGTGTGTGTGTGTGTGTGTGTGTGTGTGTGTGTGTGTGTGTGTGTGTGTGTGTGTGTGTGTGTGTGTGTATAAAGGATATGTTCAGAACTATAAAACATAGTGTACTGCAGTGTTGTCACCATAATAATATTTTGGTTCTGGTACCAACATGTGTTTTGATATTTTTTCAAATAAACAGAGAACATATTAAATGTTATTACTGACTTTATTAACATGAACAATATTTGTAACAACAGTCAAATAAAAAGAATAAAAACCAGAGGTGTGAAAGGATGGAACTGAGAGTCAGTTTATGTCTAAATATTAAAGACATTATAGTTTGTGACAAAAAAGAGAAAATTCCAAGGCACTCTCATATAAGTGAACATTTAAAAAGTCTTATTAAATTGGCTTTGTTATAAAAACTTATAAAATCCTATAAAAAAAAATCCAATGTGTTTCAGCATCAAAGCCTTCATCAGGAGTCAAACAACATAAACATTATAGTTTATGTTGAAAAAGAATCAGAAAATAAATATTTCTGAATTGAATCTGTTATTATTTGATAAATATCATATACATAAATAAAAATGTAGTGTTAGAGCACCACTAATGCAACTATTTAAAATGGAAAGTGGACATTATTTTGATCGTACATACTCACACACACTCGTACACACTCGTACACACTCTTACACACTTGTACACACACTCACACACACTCACACACACTCGTACACACTCTTACACACTCTTACACACTCGTACACACACTCGTACACACTCACACACACTCGTACACACTCTTACACACTCTTACACACTCTTACACACTCTTACACACTTGTACACACACTCACACACACTCACACACACTCGTACACACTCACACACACTCTTACACACTCTTACACACTTGTACACACACTCACACACACTCACACACACTCGTACACACTCACACACACTCGTACACACTCTTACACACTCTTACACACTCTTACACACTCTTACACACTTGTACACACACTCACACACACTCACACACACTCGTACACACTCACACACACTCGTACACACTCTTACACACTCTTACACACTTGTACACACACTCACACACACTCACACACACTCGTACACACTCACACACACTCGTACACACTCACACACACTCGTACACACTCACACACACTCGTACACACTCACACACACTCGTACACACTCACACACACTCGTACACACTCACACACACTCGTACACATCCACATCTGGCTGTCTTTAAAAGCTCTAAAACATGCTGTGAAAATTATATGGTGCCAGAGCGAGTGGTTTGGGGAGTACACAGCACTTTTAAAACCCCAAAAAGTCCCAGTGGAGAAGTCACTGTTAGCATTAGCATTAGCATTAGCATTCGTCCTTCCTCATCACTGCTGCAAGGTGGAGAAACGCAAAAAAAAGAAAAAAAAAGTATCTTATCTTTAAGATATTTTAATCAAATGAATCCTAAAACAAATAACTTTAGTGTTGTTAGTGGATGTTTTTAATATATATAATGGTTGTTATTCCACATATATGCTGCTTTATGTACATGTAAACAATGGATTAGTAAATATTCCACTAGAAAGAACATGTAAAGTGAATGGATCATAATGTGCAGACAGTGTTTGAAGTAGTGTTTGGACTAAAACCTATTCTACTGTTCATTTGAACTATTTCACATTTTGAGCCCAGACTGATCCTGGAACCTTGATCCAACCATCATTTAAGACTTGAGTTTTCTTTATCACTAACACACATTTTATTCCAGAAGGATTTGACTTGTAGACCAGTGTTATTGGACGGTGTTAAAGATGATCAGAAATGAACAAAATAGTCAAGAAAATGAACCAAAATTTACAAAATATTGAGTAAAATGAAAAGTCAAATTTCACATTTTACCCCAGACTTAAGTGTTTAAAACTTTAGTTTTCTTGATGACTGCCACACATTTTATTCCAGAACCCTTGTACTACTTGTAGACCAGTGTTATTTTTTTAAATTGTAATGATTCAACCAAAGTAATCAATAAAATGAACAAAAATGAACAAAATATTGGGCAAAATCACCAAAATAATCAACAAAATGAAGAAAAATGAACAAAATAATTAACAAAACAAACAAAAATGACAGAAAATATTCAGTGAAATGAACAAAAATGAACAAAATATTCATTAGAATGAAGAAAAATAACCAAAATATTTAGTAGAATGAAGAAAAATGAACAAAATATTCAGTAAAATTAATAAAAATGACCAAAATAATCAACAAATTTAACAAAAAAGTCTAAAATATTCAGTAAAATGAAGAAAAATTACCAAAATAATCAATAAAATGAAAAAAAAAAAGTCCAAAATAATGAACAAAATTAACAAAAATGACTAAAATAATCAATAAAATTAAGAAAAAAGACCAAATATATTCAGTAGAATGAAGACAAATGACCCAAATATTCAGTAAAATGACGTGGTATACACTGGTATGTAAATGCTCGTATCATCCAGTAGAAAACAACAGTAGGGTTGATCATCCAAAGGCACTTTCAGTTGTTCAGTTGAAGGTCAGAACAGTAAAGTTAGAATAAATGTTTACAGCACAATATGAGGCTGCCTGGAAAAAAGAAAAGTGCCTATTGTTTGTTTGTCCAGAGGCTTTTTGATTACAATGTGGGGACGTCCATACCTGTAATTTAGGCGGAGTTCTCCTGCTGCAGCGCAGGAAGAGCAGCAGAAAAGAAAAAATAACCCAGTAGCAGCAGTTTAAGGAAAAAGGACATAAATTCCTGCAGCTTCATCTGTGGTCGTCTGCAGCAGAGCGTGTCATGGCTGAGGTTATGACCTGACGAAAATAACACACACGTTGGTTTCAGCTTCGTAAAAATGTTGAAACAAGACGCTTATATCTGAACTTACATCTGGTATGTTGCCATGGTAACTGTTAGTTTGGACTTTTTATCCCATGATGTTGTCTTGTTATCTCATAATTTTGTGTTTTCATCTCATAGTTTCGATTTACGTTAAGTTGGTTTACATTGTTACTATCAATAGCATTTTATTGGCAACTGAAGTCACCAGTAAAATACTGTTTGTGTGTGTGTGACAACATATATATATATATATATATATATATATATATATATATATATATATATATATATATATATATATATATGCAGTGTATACATGCAGTGTTTTATGAACAATATGTCATTGTCCCCAAATTGAAATATTTATTAGCAGTTAAGTGACCCTACCTCCATCGGCAGAACAAAAGTCACATGACCACAGAACAGCTTTTTAACATATTTTTTTAACATATATTTTTAACATATATTTTTAACGTATATTTTTAACATATATTTTAACATATATTTTTAACATAAAATCGTGTAACACTTGCTGAAAATGATGCAGTTCACATGCCACACCCCTAGGAGCACTGTTAGCCAGTCCCACTGGATATAACACAGCAACAGTAGTAGTGCACATGCACCCACATCCTTTTTCTACCGGCGCCCCACACACACACACACACACTGGACACAAACAACAACAACAATAACACTGCTAACACACTAACCCATTCACCACTGATACTGTTGTTCACTATCGTTACTGTCTGCTATGCTACAGGTGTCAGGCTGCTGTTTATTCAGGTCATGTGGTCGTGACGTGGCTGTGAAAACACACAGATACATATTTTCCAAAGAGATCATTTTAGGGTACCCATGACCCCGGTCCCATTTTGACGAAAAGCCAATCCGTTAAAGGTGTCATTCCACTGAAAAACACTTTTCCACTTTTCTCCTTTTGGAATCTGATGGCTCACCCAACGTTACCATGGTGATGGCTCACCCAGCGTTACCATGGTGATGGCTCACCCAGCGTTACCATGGTGATGGCTCACCCAGCGTTACCATGGTGATGGCTCACCCAGCGTTACCATGGTGATGGCTCACCCAGCGTTACCATGGTGATGGCTCACCCAGCGTTACCATGGTGATGGCTCACCCAGCGTTGCCATGGTGATGGCTCACCCAGCGTTACTATGGTGATGGCTCACCCAGCGTTACCATGGTGATGGTTCACCCAGACTTACCAACACATGCTCTTTGACAGTGGTTCATCACCTCCACTGGCTGCATACTGCATTCACACTAAACAACAACAGGAACCAGGGACCCAGAAAAAGACGGTCCATCTGACGTCACATGGACTTTAGCGTCACCCACATGGGGTTAAGCCCGTTCCCGGCAGCGAATCTGAAGTAGCATTAGCATTAGCATCTACAAGAGAAGGCGGCGCTACAGTAGTTTGATCAAACTGGATCATGTGTCTCTGTGGAAACAATCTGAACGTTTTTTTTTTAAAATAGAACCAACACACAATGTATTCAATAACAATGAAGAACACAGTAATATTAATGAAATAACCATAGAATGACGCCTTTAAGAAAGTACATTGGTTTCACATGAACTTGTTTCCATGCAGATGGGGTCTAAGTGAAGTTGAAATGATGAAATAAAAAGTAAAAATTATGGAAAAAGTCAAAATCATGAGATAAAAAGTGATATACATTTCGATTACCTCTTTTTTTTTTTTTTACAAAAATGTTTTGCTCATGTCAGGGGCTACATGACTGACCATGACTGCTCTATATGATATCCCACAATGCATTGCACATTACATTATTGTACTGTACGTATCAATATAAAGTTATGTCTTCTAAGATTTTATCTGTATGGGATTTATTTAAATATGACACGAGGAGGGAGATAAAAGATATGGGAAAAAATCTATAAATAAATAAAAATGAATTAAGTAAGTTTTAAAAAGTTAATGATGATAATAAAAGTAGGTAAACATGTCATATTTTACAACATCCTGGGGATTATTTAGTTAAATGTAGAATATTCTGCAGTTTTCACACATTTATAGTCATTTTTCAACCGTAAATATGACACGTACATTTAATTTTTAATGTTTAAACTCATCAATAATGTAACAGAAAAATTAAATCTGTAAAGTTGTGTGTGTGTGTGTGTGTGTATGTGTATGTGTGTGTGTGTGTGTGTATGTGTGTGGTGAGTGTCTTCAGGCTTTTGTGGAAGAATGTCAGAGTTGTGTAAGTGCTGCACTCTCTAGTTCTAGTAGAAAACAACAGCCAGAAGCGCATGCTACGACCTGCCCAAAACACACACATACACACACACACACACACACACACACACACACACACACACACACACACACACACACACACACACACACACACACATACTGAGTTCCATGTCTTATTGGGACCAAGTTTGTACTCATTACCACTTGTTGGTAAAGTAACATTTTCGCATTAAATTAATAAATAAATTATATATATATTTAATTAAAAAATATTTTTAAAAAATTTAATTAAATAAAAAAGAATTTATATTGAAAAAAATGGAAAAAAGAAACAAACATCTTTAAAAATATATACAAATATAAAGAAAAACATTTAATTAAATAATGTAATTAAATTAATTATGATAATAATAATAATAATTAGTGTTTTGCTTTTCACCTGTTTCCCTCATGTTTTATGGGAACTTCTAGAAAAAACAAGTTAATTACTTTATTGGGGACATAGTTTGTATAAATTAGCATACTTCACAATGATTTAACCTACATTTATGTTTAACCCTCATGGGGACTTGAATTTTGGTGCCCATAGTGTCAGAGGTCCCCACGGTGTCAGAGGTCCTCATGGTATCAGAGATCCCTGCAGTGTCAGAGGTCCCCAAAGAGGTCCCCACGGTTTCAGAGGTCCCCACAGAGGTCCCCGCCGTGTCAGAGGTCCCTGCAGTGTCAGAGGTCCCCATGGTTTCAGAGGTCCCCGCGGTGTCAGAGGTCTCCGCTGTGTCAGAGGTCCCCACGGTGTCAGAGATCCCGCGGTGTCACAAGTCCCCATGGTATCAGAGGTCCCCACGGTTTCAGAGGTCCCTCGCGGTGTCAGAGCTCCCTGCAGTGTCAGAGGTCCCCACGGTGTCAGAGGTCCCTGCGGTGTCAGAGGTCCCCACGGTGTCAGAGGTCCCTGCGGTGTCAGAGGTCCCTGCGGTGTCAGAGGTCTCCGCGGTGTCAGAAGTCCCCACGGTGTCAGAGATCCCCGCGGTGTCAGAGATCCCCGCGGTGTCAGAAGTCCCCATGGTATCAAAGGTCCCCACGGTTTCAGAGGTCCCCACAGAGGTCCCCGCTGTGTCAGAGGTCCCCACGGTGTCATAGATCCCGCGGTGTCAGAAGTCCCCATGGTATCAGAGGTCCCCACGGTTTCAGAGGTCCCTGCGGTGTCAGAGGTCCCATGGTGTGACTGTGTAAACATATCAATGTCCCCATAAAGAAGGAAAGACAAGTACAGGCACACAGGTGAACTCTCAATCACCACTGCCCCGCCCCCTCTGACTCCTCACAGTCCAGGAATTCAGTGGTGTTGTCATGGTTACCTCTGTGCTGCTGCTGTTGTTCAGATGTTTTTGTTTTTCTGAACGAAGCATCGAGTCTGAATATTTTCTGTCTGATGTTAAAACCTGGTTTTATTTCCTGTGGTGGTTCTGTTCAGCTGTCCCAGTAGACCCACTAGAACCAGTAGACCCAGTCATTTTATATTGTGATAAATAGAGAACACATTTCACAGTGATCCAGGATCTCTTCCAGATCACCACTAAAATATAATCACTTGTTCCTTGTGACACGAACAACACATCCTGAAAATGTTATCAAAATCTGATCAGAGTAAAGTTGCTGACAGATGGACAAAGACACAAACAGACAAACAAACAAACAAACAAACAAACACACAAACAAACAAACAGACAAACAAACAAACAAACAAACAAACACACAGACAAACAAACAAACAAACAAACAAGGAAGCAAACAGACAAACAGACAAACAAACAAACACACAAACAAACAAACAGACAAACAAACAAACACACAGACAAACAAACAAACAAACAAACAAACAAATAAACAAACAAAGAAGCAAACAAACACACAGACAAACAAACAAACAAACACACAGACAAACAAACAAACAAACAAAGAAGCAAACAAAAAACAGACAAACAAACTCCAGTGAAAACATAATCTCCTTGGTGAAGGTAATAAAATCACATAAGTCAGGGATAATGTATTGCCCATGTGTGACTATCTAAAAAATATTTCTTCGGCATCAGGGTGTTTTTCGGTCCTGTTGGGAAATATTTTTCGAGAGTAACGTGCGGTCAATCTCTCTTAATCTACGGGTTATTACGTTATTATTAATTAGTGCTACTACTCTTAACAGACTGGATAAAATAGTCGTTTCAACGTAGTGAATATTTACTTTCAAAGTGGCCAAACTACCTGTGGAGTGATATGGTCGGTGATGTGATACGGTGCAACGGGCGGTTATTAAAAAAAATTCCCAAAAATCTGGGAATGTCCATTCAAAGTGAATGGGAGCTGTCGGAACATTCTAGAGGGACATAGAATAATAATAATAATAATAATAATAATAATAATAATAATAATAATAATAATAATACTTTTTATTACTATTACAGGACCTGTCATCTGAATATTATACAGTAATAAATAGTAATAAATTAATAAAACTGTATATTTTGCAGCTCTAGTGTGATGTGTTTCCCAGCAGGAGTGTGTGTGTGTTTGTGTGTGTGTGTGTGTGTGTGTGTGTGTGTGTGTGTGTGTGTGTGTGTGTTAATGGAAAGTGTGACCAGCACTGTCTTTTCTACTTTGGTTGTTTTCTGTCGCTGTCACTGTTTCCATTTTTCTCTTGTTTCAAGGTTCAGATCAGCTGTTATCATCATCCTGCTGTTTACTCACTTCTTCATTCCTACCAGCCCTCACCCCCCCTCACCCCCTCCAGACCAACTGTACCAACATGATAAGAGCCTGAGAAACCCCCCCCCACACACACACACACACACACTACCTACATCTCTGCTTTATCTACAGCTTTTCTTTTCTTTTGGGTGTGCTGGGAATCACCCACACTCTGCTCTTCACACTCTGCCCCCCCCCCCTCACCCCCCCTCACCCCCTCCTCTCATATCTACTCACTCTCTGGGCCTCCCTGACATCAATCCCCTTGATTTTTCTGCCACAGGATGAGTGTGCAGAGCTGCGTCATTCCTGTTTTCAAAAGTCTGGCCAGTGTTAATTTAGAGCCTCTTCGATTGCCCCTCTCTCTCTCTCTCTCTCTCTCTCTCTCTCTCCGTGTTCACAGGGTTTCGATGGTTAAAGCAGACTCTAACTTCCAGACGTTCACTATCTATTACTGTCGACTGCAGCGCTCCAAAACACAGACTATTAAGCAGTTTCTTTGTTTCTGGAAAATCACAAGTGAAGCGAAAATTCTGAGATAAAAAAGTCCTAAATATAAGATGAGAAATCCATAATTATGAGTTGAAAATATGATGTTAAGCAAAAAGTTTGAGGGGAAAAAGTCAAGATTGTGAGATTAAAAAGTCAGAAATATGACGTAAAAAAAATCTGAAATATGAGATAAAGTGAAAATTCTGAAATAAAAAGTCAAAAATATGAGGAAAAAAGTCAAAATTGTGAGATAAAAAGTCATAAATATGAGATTGAAAAGTGAGAAAGATGAGATGACAAATGTTTATGAGATAAACAGTCAAAATTATGAGATGAAGTGAAAATTAGGAGATAAAATGACAAAATGAGGAGTTAAAAATCTGACATGTGATAAGGTGAAAATTCTGAAATAAAAAGTCAAAAGTATGAGGAAAAAACATCAAAATTGTGAGATAAAAAAAAAATCATAAATATGAGATAAATGCATAGTTAAGAGATAAAGTGTTAAAAATATGACGTTAAGTTAAAAGTCAAGGTTGTGACATTAAAAAGTCAGACGTATGAGATAAACTGTCAAAATGATGAGATGAAGTCAAAATTCGTGAATAAAAAAACAACACGAGTTAAAAAGTATGGGTGTGATGAGATCTCGTGTGATGAGATCTCACGAGATATAATTTGGCGAGATTTCTCATCGCGTTAAAATTGTGTCTCGTGAGATTTGTTATCCAGCAGCAGCCAGAATGAATGGATGAATGCTGGTATTACCTGGGTGGGATTTACTGGCCCCCCCCCCCCAGGGCTCTACACTAACTTTTTTTTCCAGGAGCACACGTGCCCCTAAGTTAAAAAATTTAGGAGCACACAAAAAAATAGGGGCACAAGTAGGTTTTAGTTTTAAATGTTTATTTATTTACAGTGCAGTACTTACGCACAGATACCAACATTGTTGAATGACTGCTGTCATTTGTGTTAATTTAGAGCAGACCATAACATAACTTTGTATTATGGGATGCTTTGTCCTTTGATACATTTTAGAACGTTGTATTGGCTGCCTTGTTATTAGATCCATTTTAGAATGATTAACCCTTTAACTCCTGAGACTGAGACACAGTAAAAAAATAAAATAAGATAAAATAAGCAACACAATGAACAAAAAACAGTCAAAGTGATCAGTAAAATGAACAAAAATGAATAATAAACCAACAAAATAATATGTAACATGAACAAAGTAAGACACTAACAGAACACAATTAAAGAAAAATAATAAAATAAAAAACCAGAAAAATAAACAAAATAAGCAACATCAACAGAAACTAATATATATTCACAAAATAAGAAATAACGTGGAAAAAAGGGCAAAAAACAAAAACCCACCAAACCCAAAACGAAGTAAAAAAAAATGAATAAATAACTAGTGTTGTAATTTGGTTCCAGTAGTTTTAGTTTGGGCTTTTCCTTTTTCTTTATCACTTGCTTTTCGACACCTGTACATCAGTTCCATAAACAAAATTCTCAGTAAAATAACAGTTAAAAAAACACTTGAATTTGTCTGAATTTTTAAACTAAACCATCCACTCAGAACGTGTCAGCGCTGACGCATCAGGAGTTAAAGGGTTACCGTAATTTCCGGACTATAGAGCGCACCTGATTATTAGCCACACCCACCTCATTCTAAGAGGAAAACCGATTTTGTACATACACAAGCCGCACCTGTATATAAGCCGCATGTGCCCACATTAAAACATGTAACACAAACACAAAATTAACCCAAACCCGACTTCAAGTCCCGCGAATGAAACTAAATGTCCTTCATTAACCCTTGTGCGGTCCTTCGTAAAAGGCACACTGGCTGTGTCCTACAATCGGGTCTTAAAAACCCAGATTCCAAAGTTCAGTTCCATAGACTCATCACCCCACCCCCCAAGGATATATTACTGTTTTCAGTAGTAAGCAATGGCATCCTACAGTACGTATAAAAAGGTACATTTGTGAGCCACCGGGTCTCTTTGACCCGAAGGACCGTACAAGGGTTAAAGTCCACAGTCCAAAAATCACAGCCGGCAAAATGAACGGAAAATGATACTTAAGGTTTGATGCAGACCTGCAGAGTCCGGGTCCCGTTGAAAGTAATCCAAGGAAAAAAAAGTGTATATTTCCAAAGGTAAGGGAGGGAAAAATATATATCCACTATTGTCCGCCGCGTCCACAAACAGGTGGCTGGTCGCCGCCTCGCCTCATCTATCGCAGAGTCAGTGATAACTTTAATCTTTGGCAGAGAGTTCAGGTCAAACTCCTCCGTGCCAACGTGCAAAAATAATCCACAGGGTCTGGTCGAGCCTCTGTCTTCTCTCACACACCGCCGCTGGTTTTTCTTTAAGCAGCTTTTTACCCCCTGTACACCTGTCCGTCACCTTTACCGGTCCCACTGAAACCCGTCACCCCGCGTTTGTTCCGCCCCTCCTTTTTCATTCAGTCTTCCTCGACGCATATATTCCACCGGTCTAAATCTTACCTTTTCTACTCGAGCGCCTCTGGCGGCCGTTAGGAAAATTACATAAATTGGCCGCATCACTGAAAAAGCCGCAAGGTTGAAAGTTTGGGAAAAAAGTAGCGGCTTATAATCCGGAATTTACGGTAATCCTTTCAATATGTGCCGTGTTCGTCTCTATGTGGAGCTGTTCACACAGTTTTAATTCATTTCTAGTAGGTTTTCATTAGCTCCTCAGGTCTGTGTGTGTGTCTTATTGTGTGCTGCAAGAAGCACTCGCACATGTGCGACTGTTTTGTTTTCCTCGTTCGCATGATGAAATATTTGCTCGCAAATGTGAGTGTAATGGGCGCACTGTAGAGCCCTGCCCCCCCCCCCCATGGTTTTGGACATCGGGTTCGTTAGGATCCATTGTTTTTGCGTCCCGTGTGTGTCCGGGGCCCCACGAGGCTGGGATCCCACCTTAGCTGCAGCGTGACAGCCACCGGGGGGTTTGTGGGAGACCCTCTGAGTGGCATGGGCATTAGACTCCTGTGGTTAAGATGGGTCGGTGGGTTACCCACATCACAGATGACCCCTGGTACCTGTTATATGTGGGCCGGTCCCTGCCCTGGTGATGTGGGGGAGAAGGTGCAGTGAGTCCAGTAAGGGTTCTGTAGGGTGCCGCAGAGGGTGGGGGTGGATTCGCTCAATCGTACCTCAACTGCCACAGTCAAGCACCAGATTTGATTCTGAAAAAAGGAGAAATATATACAATTTTATTTATTTAATTTCAACTTTTCTAACATTTTATTTTAGTTTAAATTCGTAGATGAAGTAGTGACACGTCAGTGACAAACTGGGTCAGACTGTTGAACTATTGCCAGTTTGTATCGACAGAGAACAACGTTTTGTTTTGCACATATTGTCTAGCCTAGGATCTAGACTGTCCCCAGTGGCCGCAAACTGCATTTGCTACGGGGGCAGTCTAGAAAGTCTAGGCGAATTTGTGGGCGGGATAACCGCTGTCTGTCAAGTTTTCTCTTTACACAACGCCACGCTATTGGATGGGTAACCAGTCAGAGCCAACCAGTCAGAGCGATGAACATGGATTTCGTAGACAGCGTCACCGGAAGAACACACCAGAATGTAGTCTCAAAACGAGTGCAGCAGCTTACCTAGCTAGTCGGCGTTTGGCTACCAGGCTAGTAGTAGGATTGTAGCACAGAGTTAAGTAGGCTATTTGGTGAGTGTAGAACGGTAGAAAACAGAATGGCACTAAACGACTGTTGCCGTTTTTGTTTGAAGAATATGCGGATTTCTGGCGTGATTTCTAATTCATCTCAGATATTCGATATTGTTCCTGGTGATGAGCCATGTTGCCTAGCAGCTAGCAACTGGTGTTACGGCAATGTGTGCTAGCTAGCAGCTACGCCTTCTGGTGTGCTAGCTGCTACGTCTCTGCGACTACAACATTACGTGTCGTATTTGTGTCGTCATGAGGCAGGGCGGGCTCCAATCCCGCCCCTCGCGATTTGATTGGTCCGACCCAGTTGGGATTTTCAGATCCTAGGCTGTCTAGTCTGTCTCCCCGTAGCAAATACCATTTGCGGCCACTGGGGACAGACTAGATCCTAGGCTACATATTGTCTGCACTTGGAAAAAAGACAAATTTATCATTTTATTTATTTT